>VZRO01002549.1:1286972-1302470 GCA_013397915.1 Daphoenositta chrysoptera
GGAGGAAGCGGCCGGTGCAGCGGGGCAAGCCCCCGTACTCCTACATCGCCCTCATCGCCATGGCCATCGCCAACGCCGCCGAGAGGAAGCTCACCCTGGGCGGCATCTACAAGTTCATCACCGAGCGCTTCCCCTTCTACCGGGAGAACCCGAAGAAGTGGCAGAACAGCATCCGCCACAACCTCTCGCTCAACGACTGCTTCGTCAAGATCCCCCGGGAGCCCGGCAACCCGGGCAAGGGCAACTACTGGACGCTGGATCCGGCCGCAGAGGACATGTTCGACAACGGGAGCTTCCTGCGCCGGAGGAAGCGCTTCAAGCGCACCGACATCACCACCTACCCCGGCTACATGCAGAACTCCAGCGCCTTCACGCCCCCGCCCGCCGGCCGCCCCTCGGCACCCACCGCGCCCTACCCCAATGCCCTCTGCTCGCCCGGCTACGGCCCCCAGCTCTCCAGCTCCGTCTTCCACCCCTACGCAGCCGGGGCAGCGCCGCCGGCACAGCACCCCAGGATGTTCAGCATCGACAGCCTCATCAGCGGGCAGCAGGCCCTGCAGCCCTCGCCGCCCGCCGAGCTGGGCCACCCATCGCTGGGCTTGCCCGGGGCCGAGCTGGCTCCCGCCTGCTCCGCCGGCGGCTCCGAGCCTCCCTGCTTCCAGGCGCAGCCCGTCAGCCCCGGCTTGCTGGCCCGGGCCGGCCCCAACTCCCTGGCGTACCCCTACGCCGCCTCGCCGCCGCACCTGCCCGTGGCCCAGGGCAGCTACTCGCCCGGCAGCCCGCAGCTCTACGGGGCTCCCAACAGACTGGCCCTGCCGCCCGTGCGGGCCCCGGCCTGCGCCGAGCACGGCGAGCAGCTCCTGGGGCTCTCGGCCTCGCCCCTGGGCCAGTTCGGCTCCAGCAACAGCTACATGAGGCAGCCCAATTTCCCCGCTGGCCTGGAGCGGTACATGTGATGGGGAGGCTTGGCTGGACGTCCCCGGGCTCCCACGAGCGGCTCTGGACGAGCGGACTTCTCCCTCCTGTGGGGGTCAGCTGGGGTGGATTTGGGGGTCGCCGGCCCCGGCTGTGTGCGGACACACACCTGTGGGAGGACTCAATTCCTCTCTTTCTCAGCTTAGTTTGGAGACAAGGCGATCTGGTTATCTGCTCCCGTTCCTTCCCGGAGGAGCCCTGGCTGTATCTGCCGGGCAGGGCTTGCCACGCTCGCCCTTGTGCCCAGCCTGGCCCCGGGGCACCCCCAGGGCGAGGAGGAGCACACTCAGGAGGTGGGTGCATGGTGCAACATGCAGGAACTCTCTCTCAAATGGGCTTTCTCCTCTCTTCCCTGAGTGCCTCCCGTGTAACTGGAATGAAAGTCATCAAAAAAACCCCCCAAACCACTAAAGTTCACTGGATTTTAAATGAGTATTTAAGATGTTTATCATTTCCTTTCCCTGTAGGAAAAGAAACCCCAACTTGACTACTTCTTTTTACTATTTTTAAAAATTACTTTTATTGTTAGAAAGGACTTTTTTAAAATAAAGCTTTTTCTTCCAACATGATCAGTGCTGCTGTTCCTCTAGCTCCGGATGGATCTTGGCAAGACGAAATTATAGTCTTGTAACTGGTGGGAGATGGATTTGTGCTGCTGTTGTGACACTGCCACATCTTACATTTTCAGTGACACTTCCTAAAGCTCTCTATTTTATTATGATTTTCTTAAAACCAAATGGTAACTCCTTCAAGGCTTGCCCATGCAGCCCTTACTGGAATTTGTAGTTTCCATTTGCGTAGAGAGAATGCGTCTTCCCTCCAAGGAATCCCTTGCAGGTGAAATTCTGATTTAGCACATCAAATTAGGAGATCGTAGTTTTTCTTCCTAGCAACAAAATCAATTAAAATTCTAACCTGTTCACTGGCTGGGCTGCTGCTATTTATTTACAGGACTGCCAGCCAGACTGCCTGACAAGGTTTGAAGGGAGAATTCCCCATCCCCAGGTTAAGGTTTTTTAAAATTTAAACATCCTTTGGCTAAAAGTGCCAAGCTAGGATTTCTCTCCTGTTTTTCAAGGGTGTCTTCTGAAGCAGAGCAGTTTTCTCTAGTCCCTGTTGCATTTTTCTCTCTAAGGAGTTGGAAGTCATCTGAGCTTTGGTGTAAAACAGCATCTCATTCCTCAGCTGCTGGGCATGGCCAAAAGCTGGTGTACAGGCAGGTGCCCACGGAGTCAGCTTTTGTCCACAGCTTGGGACCTTGTGGCTTTTCATTCTTTCATCATATGTGCTCCACAGAAACAGAGAGTGGGTTTAGTATGAGAGTGGAGGGAAGAAAATGCTTTTTTCTTCTTGGTTTTCTTAAAATTTGGCCTCCATCTGTATCTCAGAACTGGCCCAGCTGTGGCCTGCCCCCTCCAGCTGAGTTGCTGAGTGCCGCGTCCCCTCTCGGGTCCTTGCAGCTTCACCCTTTCAGCTGTCACACTGGTCCCAGCAGCAGCTTCTCTGCTTTTCCCCCGGCAATAACCCTGCTCAGAAAGGGCGTTGTGAAAGAACTTATCCCTCGAAATACTTTGGCTCGCTCCACGCGGTATCTGTAGGCAGACATCTTCTGTCTAATGGAAATTTGCGACGTGCCACGCCTGCCTGTGACCTGCTGCCTGCAGAGGTCGCTTGGGGGGTGCTGAAATAATCACTTGCAAGGACAGTCAGCAGAAAGGACATTTGTCATAGCTCACATTCATTCCCAGGGCCCGATCCTGCAATGTTTTGCTAACAAAAGGACTTTTGAAACCTTGCCTAAGTAGGCAGGGTGTCAGAGCCAGACGTGTGCCGGAAGCACTGGGTCTGCCGGCTGATGGGGCTGTGACTCCCCTGGGTTTGCACCCCGAGCAGGAGGGCTGCTGAGGCGGGGAGAGCCAGCTACTGGCACGAAATAAAAACAATCTTGGCTGTAGGGGGCGGGCAGGAGATGCTGTGGTTCTGCCTGGGTGGGATGCACTGGGAAGGGTTGCCCAAACCGTGACAACTCAGACCAAGCTGAGCTGGTTCGTCCCCAGTCACCCTGGAGACCTGCAGCAGCAGGGAGCTGGCGTTGGAAAGGGCGTTGGAAAGGGCTGGGCTGATTCCTGGTATCTCTGGGTGTTAACTCAGGTGCTGGTGGAGCCACGGGGCTGGGCTGAAGGGGGGCTGGGCTGTGACTTGCTCCTGTCCCCCAGCCGCCTGTGCCCTCCTGCTTTGGGGCTCTCTAGAGAGTGGCATCCAGCTCCAGATTTAGGGATGTGTCTGCAAGACCCATCCCACCCCTGTGCCTGTGCAAGAGGGGTCTCTTCAGCCAAGGTGGCTCTGGTGTGAAGCAGGAGTCACCACAGTGGACTGAATCCCCCAAAAACCTGGCTTGGGGAGAGCAGATGACCCTGTCCTGGTGTGTTGGGACAACCCCTGGTGTGCAGCACTGGGTTGCACATCTTCCCAGGACCCCACATATCCCTGTCTGCCAGACAGCCCCAGCCCAGAGCCCCCTGCAAGCATCAAAAAACCACCCTCACCTCGGGCCTTACACTGCCAAACAGCTGGAAAACAGGGGGAACAAACCCCTTTTCTTCTTTTTCCTGTAGATATTAATCCTCACATGCACAAAACTCTGGCTACTTGTATTGTGATTGTCATTAAACTAATGCCTTAAGAGTGTCTTCTTGGTTAAGTTAATGTATCCCAACGAGGCTTTTAAGCTTCCATTTCAAAGCTTTGTTTACAGTTAGGGTGAATCTAGCAAATGAGTAGGATTAAGGTGTCATGTAAAGCATGAGCCTTGCTGGGACAGAGTAGTTTTAAGCTTTGTAAAGTTTATACCTGAGCCCTTCATCTGTTTTAGTGTCTTTTCGATGTCCCTGTTTAGTGAATAAGAGGGATTTGAACGAAACAGGAGTAATTATCACTCAGATTTCAGTTGTGAAACCAAGTCTCCTTTGAAATCCTCCCCCTTTATTCAGGGAGTTTAGGGAATATTATGTAATGACAGTTGTAACAATCTCGAGCTCACACAAAAGACAGAGGCAAAACTTTCTGTGCTCTCTGAGATTGTGGAAGGAATGTCATACCTCAGGGTGATGGCGAGAGGTACTCTGGATTTCCCGTGGTGGGGAGAGCTCTGTCCCGAGCCCGTGAGATGCCGACAGGGGAGGTGGAATTGATCCCGAGCACCGAAGAGATTTAGTGCTGGTCTGGGCTATCTCCTCTGACTCCTCAGGGAGCAGCTCTGCACATGAGGCTGATTTCAGATAACTCGGGCTGCACGTTCAGAAACACACAGCCAAAATGAGCTGTCTCTTTGAAAAGATGTTTGTTTTTCACTGGGAAACACTGGCTACCCACAGAGGACTGACAGAGCTGCAGTGTCTCTATATGTACAACAGCATTCTGCACGTTTCGTGCTTGTACCACCTTCCTGCTGCTTCCAACAGGTTCAAGCAAGCAGTAAGAAATGCCCTTTCCAGATTATATTCCCGAATTATAAATAGTGTCTTCCATCCTGCTACAAACAAACACAGCACCAGCTGAAATTTTAGTTGAAACATTTCCTGAAGAACTCACCGGTCCCTCAGGTAGTGTTGGGGTTTTTTTTGTTCACTGACAGTCTCAGTGCTGGCAATGTTTCACCATAACTCGCTGTTATTTTAAGCAATATTTTGCCCTTTGTAAATACGCAGCTTGACGACGTTCAGAGGTGTTTCTTGGAGGCCAAGGTGTAATCGGTAAAGTCAGACAGTGATGAGGAAATGAGCAGTGGGTGCAGTGGGGCCGGCTGAGATCGGCTTTGCCAGGCAATAATGAGTTTTTAACAAATTAGCATCTGGGAGTCAGCACTGCCCAACCTCTGAGCCCCATCTCGGATTATCGGAATCCATCCCCACTTCTGCTATGTTATGTTTAGATCCTTTACACTGGGGAAGTTCTGTGAGGACAGGAATGGTGACGCCGCTGTACAGGGCGAGAGCAGCGCTGCGCTGCCCGCTTTACTCCGGGGTGTAACACCGCGGCGCGGGGTGGCAGGGCCGGGATGGGCCCGAGTGACAGGCGGCGTGCTCAGGCCAACACTGACCTCCAGTGGAAAGCCCTGGGAAGCCGCTCCCGGCTCCCGGGGGGTGCTCAGCGTGTACCGGCAGCATCCCGGCCTGCGGGGTCCTGACCGCGGCTGCGGGGGATCAGGACATCGGGGAGTTTTGGGCTACGGTCAGGATGAGGCACAGTGAGATTTGTTCGGGGGGGTCGCTGTGAAACACAGTGGGCTGGATACAACCTCGGGGCTTGAAACACCGTTTACTCTCTCTGGGGAGGTTTCAGAGGGGAAGGGTTTCTCTGGCTGTACCCTCTTTTACCCTTTTCCTAAGCCATCGCTGGGCACAGGGTGCAGGATTGGGCTGTGTTGGCCATCCCCTGCAGCTCTTCTCCCTAGAGTAAAAATAGGGAAACGAGTGGAAATACAGTGAGAATCTGTGCCCTTGGTGGAAGGGAGGGGTCTGTGATGACAGATCACTCCTCTGCAGCAGCCAGTCTCTTGGCAGCCTGACTGTGTGTTTGAAATGTGCCACACGATGGTTGAATGGCAGAGCTGGGGGCTGGCCTAGCTCTTAACAGCACCCAAAGTGCTGGGCAAAGCAGCAGAGCCTGAGCATTGGCAGCACAACACCTACAAGCTCCTGGAGAGATCGGGGATGCAGTCATTTCACAGCCTTTGTAGCGTGGGGGCTGCAGGGGTTACACTGCAGCAGTTGGGTTTATGAATGTTGTGATCCAACTGTGCCATCCCAACACCAGCTGGCAGCTCTGCCTTGTGGCAGCTCAGGGTGCTGCATGGAGAAAAGGTGCACCCGAGCCACTTACATAAGTGCCTA
Source organism: Daphoenositta chrysoptera (assembly GCA_013397915.1). NCBI lineage: Eukaryota > Metazoa > Chordata > Aves > Passeriformes > Daphoenositta > Daphoenositta chrysoptera. The sequence continues at coordinate 1,292,840 of VZRO01002549.1, forward strand.
GGAAAAGTTCATTTTCCACTTGCATCAGCACTGCTGAGCCAAAGGCAGCAGGGTAGGACCTCTGCAGAGAATGGAGCCGATGGGCTCAGATGTTTTGGGTGCTTTCCATCTGCACCAGAGTCATCTCTTCGTGGTTTTAAAGCTCCCCTGCTAATCAGGTGTTGGAAACCGAATCAATCTGTAGACCTATTTTCAGGAGGTTTCAAGTGACCTAATCTGGCTGGAGCAAATGGACCAAAAAGCACAAAACTGTCCAAGATCACTGACCATGCTGGCTCTTCTCTCAGAGCAGGCCGTGGGTTTCAGCAGAGGAATTAGTCCACCTGTGCAGGTCAGGCCAACCCAGGTCTTGGTTCTACCCTTTTCAGATGTTCTCTGCATGAAAGACAGGAGTCTGAGTAAAGCTAAGGGGACTCTGCTGTGCCTCATTATTTTCAGTTTCAGAAAGATGCTCATATGGAGCTGCAACTCCGTCCCAAGGGCATCCCATCCAGCACTCCTCCATAACAGAGATGTGTTCGCCCATGGGAAAACAGGAGGCTGCCAAACCAATCTCATCGTTTGGAGCCCTCACCCTCAAGAAATCACAAGTTTTGCCATCCCAAAGACACAATTAGGGAACATTTTCTTGCCAGACCCCAAATGCATCCCAGCAGAGCTTTGTGTTCCCTAGGGATGGCAAAACGGGCCACTTGGTCAGGATGTTCCCTTCGGGTCACCATGGGAGCGATGGAAGTGGGGTATGGTTTTGCCTCCTGCACTGTAGGCAGCACCCACGAGGTGGCAGCCAGGTGACACCCTGGCCAGGCCCTGTGGCCCACCCTCAGCTCTCCTGCCCGGACCCCACCAGCCGCAGACCCTCTCCAAGCAGCCTTTTCTTCTCCCTGGTTACTTATTGTTAGGTTTTCCACAGTGTTGGTTTAAGCACGTATCCGTCCTCCCCCGGCTCGAAGCCCTTTCTTTCCAGGCTGTCTGCTGCTTGGATTCTCCCCGAGCTGATGCTCACCCTCTAAGTATAATTGCAATACAAAGTAGTTTCAGAATAGCGTGCAATAGTGGCTAATTATTTGGAACAATTATACATAACAAAGACAGAGCCAAGCAGCAAGAGGGCTTAATTGTCTGGCCAAGCATGAAATAGCACAGGATTATCGCTCACAGGGGGAGGGGAGGCAACAGAGGAGAATTGCCCCATAGAATAGGCAAGAATCCAGCCTGGAAGACAAAGTTTATTGAAGAACTTGAAAATTCCCCGCTGAAGCATCTTCTGAGATGGCAGAGAAGACATGAAAAGGATAATGACCCAGAATATGGGCTTAAGGCACAAATCCCTCCACGGACAGACTCCAGGCCTACAGGCGCTTAAGAACATGCTTAAATTTTAAGCACATGAATAGTCCCCTTTGACGGCTCACGTGCTTAGAGTTAAGCTCAGGCATAAGTGTTTGTAGGATTGGAGCCCAGATTTTTATTGCAACTAGGCTCTTCTCAGTAATGACAGGAAATAAGCGATGTTTAAAGTGCACAAGCTCCCCGGGCAGTGCCATGAAGCCCTTTGCTCCACGTGAGTGACAAGAACCTGCTGTGAGCCACGGACACATCCACACCTTCCCTCCCTGCCGTGGAGCTGGGGGAGAGAACAACAACTGTGCAGTGGTGAGAGCAGCATCCCCAAGTCGTGAGTGGAGCCACAGGTGTGGGTGAGAAGGTGAGGAGGTTGCAAAATGGAAAAAAGATCACCATCAGAACCTAAAAAGTGCTGCGGGTGTTGCTGGAGTTCCGCCTTGCTTGAGAGCAGCAGAAAGCAATGTCTCGGAGAGCTTCTCAGGTGGTGTGGAAAATGAGAGTAATTTTCAATAAAAGTGATTAAAATATATATAAGGAAAAAAATCTTGCAGAACATGAGCAAATCAATGCCATAGCAGCTCCTCTCCAAATAATCCCTGTTTAGGCATGCACGTGCTTTTTCTGCAGAATAAGGTTTCTCTTGTGTGAGATCTTCCCTGCTCTTTCTCCATCTCTGAAGGTTTTGGTTTTTTGCAAGGCTTCCCATTTTTACCAGACAGCTACCTGCTGGGCAGCAGCACTTGTCCCCCTGCATGAACCTAGATCACTGTTTTTCAATTGTCTTTAGGGCTGGAAGGATTTGTTTTTGTTAGTGGGACAGCAGCCTTGTGCTGGTGACTGCAGATCTGCAATAGTGGTGGTGGCAGAAAAAGTGGAAGGTGTGGGATGTGGATGCTGTGAGCTTCAGCGGGCTGGCTGAGCACAGGAGCTGCCGTCCCGTGGGTGTCCCGTGTCCCAGACCTACAACCACGCCTGAAGGGTTGGATGAGGCTGCCCGTGCCAGCAGCAGCGTGAGAGCAGGCCAGCCTGGGGGGTTAGCTGTGGAGGAGATTTTTCCTTGGGAAAAACGAGTGGACCTGTGGGTCTACCCCGCAGGAGGCCAGGCCCCCTCCCGCTGTTGGCTGCACTCTGCACACCCCTGTCAGCCCCCAGGGGCCCTACAGGGATGTGCTCCACAGGGTGGGAGCTGCTGGTGGAGCTCAGTGCCCTCAGTGCCCCTCCCTCAGTGCCCCTGGGAGCTCAGCTGTGGCTTGGGCATCGGCACCCCTGGGTGCAGGACTGCTGCTGGTAGCCACTGGAGGGCATTCCATGATCCATTCAGCCTTTTTATCGGGCCGTGTGTGCAGCCCCCCGCCTTTCCCAGGCACGGACACACGCTGTGGAAACACCCACCTCGCCTTTTCCTCCTTTACGCCCATACGGGGCGGGGAAGGGGGGCTGGGCAGCTGACATCACCTCTGGGGAAGGGGCAGGCCAGCTGCTGCCAGGGTGGGCTGGGGTGTCCCTAAAGCACTCAGGACCTTCCCAAACCACCCCGATGCCTCGGTGCATCGCCAGCCTGCCACAACGTGCCTGCGCAGCAGCTCAGAGCAGCGGGGCACGGGTGGAGGATTTTCTCTGAAGCCAGAGGTTAATTATGCTTTATTGGATAATTTTCAGCTGCCAGCGCTGGCAATAAGAGGGATTTCCTCTAGATGGCACGCTTATCTCTGCACTGGGAGGGAAGCCCACCAGCCTGCATCCCCCGCAGGACCCCAGCCGTGTATTTTCAGGGAACAGATAACTTATGTCCTCTCCTACCACAATGTGAATGCTCAATATCTAGACTGTACAAAAGCCTGGGAAATGGTAATAAGAAAAAGGCATTTCATGGTAAGCACTGCTGGGATCCGTTAGTTGGGTGATGCTGAGTATCCATCTCGAAGAAATCCGGTCTTTCCAAGTAACATAAAGCCAGATATGAAACATCAGCCTTCCCCTTATCAGCCCTCAGTGTTGTTTCCTTCCATGTGAGTGATCCAGGTCCTCTTCCCAGCAAGAATAAGCAGAGGCTTACCTGCAGTAAGTGCAAGAAGTGGGGATGTGTGTGTATGCGAAGCCTCAACACCCCCAGAGTGGCTGGATTAGTTTTAATCTGTGTGTTGACAGGTTTCCCCTCTCTCGCCCCTGTGCAGCTCAGGGTAGCAATTTCTTCTGGTGGTTTTAAGAAAGGAGTAGAAGTTCACACCAGTCTGGAGCTGAGATTCACCCTTCTGTGCAGATTCAGCCACAGATATTAAAGTGGTGTCTAGTTTAATAATTTTTCCCCCTGACAGTCCTTCAGTAGATAAGAGGAGAGGGTTAAGGGGTTTGGTTCTGCCTCTGCTTCTCTACATGTGTGAGATGCCTCACCTCTCTTCCCATACTTTAGCTTGCACATTTTTCTCTCTGTTTTTTTCAGCTCCTTCCCAAGATGGGAACAGGGAAAAGGAGCCCTGTGCTATTTTTCTGTGCAATCTTATGTAAGGTCAAGAGGCAAAATATGTTTGTGAAGCTCTTTGTGAGGCAGCTCCATAGATATCAGCATGTACATGCAGGGCTGATTTTTCAGAAGGATACAGCAGATGGACCCAGATCTGATCCCTGGCTGGAGATTACTGGATACTTCCACAGACTCCTATCCCCAGCATTTTTCTACACGAAAAAAAAAAACCAAAAAAACCCAAACCCATGAAAAAATTTTTATACTGATCAAGCTATATTCCAGTAATTTTCCACCTTCTCTGTCATTTCCTCCTTTGAAGGCCCTCTCTGTATTGCTTCTGGCACCCAAGTTGAAGGCCCTCAACTGGCACTTCTGGCAGAAGGGGATTTTTGTGATCTCAGTGGGTGAGGTGGGCATGAGCTGCTGAACTGCTGAACACAGAAAACTCAGCATCAGGGTTTTCCTGGACAAGTTTGGCATGATCAGATGCTAACAAAGAAAACCTGGACTCAAAAACCTCATCATGGGTTTCTAAATCCTTGTGGATCTGGCCATTTATTTAGGTTCTTGCACTGGTGCACCCACATTTGGAAAATCTGATTCCCTCCCACATATATCTCTCACCTCCCAGAAAACCCCTAAAAATCCTTCCTTCTATTTTCAGGGGATTTTGGAAAGAATGAAGTGATTTAGCAGGCTTGTTTTCACAGGGATATTTTTCCTTGTGTGGTAGGCACAGTTACCAGGCTGTTCTATACACATTGCCATGTGCCAGAGCATAATTGCCTTCCACATGCATCGGCCTTTGGCTAATGTGTTTTTTATGGCAACCAGGAGAGCTGGCTTTGGTGAGTCTCAAAAGTGCACCTGGTGGTTTATGGCTTGAAAATGTTGCTTTCCTCTGAGTCATGGAAGTGTGTGTATCTCTTTTCATGTCAGAATGCTGAAGAATGATATGAAAAAAGGGCTTAGAGCAAGTCAGAGTTAATCAGTTGAGCGTTAAGCTGTGTATGAGCTTGCCTAGTGGGCTTCAAACCCACATGGGATGGGATCAGTCATGAAGAGAGAGCAGGAGGTGAAATTTTGGAACCACAAGCCCAAAACTGAGGTCCTAAAGTCAGATCACAGCACCTAAATAAACGTGTTTTTAAGATGTTTCCCACTCGTCTGAGGAGCAGAAAAGACAGGAGTAATTGTGCTCCAAAGTTTCATGGGGACTCAGCCCTGCACGTGGGGTTCCTGGGAAAAGCCTTCATTGGAATCCAGGCCTTTTTTGGTGTGGATTTTGAGACACCTGCATTTGAAAAGTCAAGTCAACAAACCCGAGCTGTCCAACATCTGAACGCTGCAGGGATGGATATTGGCACTTGGCTCCGGTGGTTTCCAATCTGGGAATTTCATATATCTCTCACTATCTGTCACCACCATTCCCACTGACCTCCCTGTGCTGGGAGCTCGTGGTGTGCAGGCTGCAAACTGATCTTTGCAAGCTGGGAGCTGGCAGTGTGGGGCTGGAAAAAGGGCTGAACTGCAGGGAGCACTGAAGGTCTGAGCTTTGGATATGGAAAGAAGAGAAATAATATCAAAGGAAATCACATAAGTGGAAAAAGAGCCCCCTGGGGCAGCCCAGGCAGCAGCAGGTCTGTCTTGTTCATGTTTTCAGTGAAGTTAGAGGTCAGCCAAGCTTGATAACGAGGTAATAAAGAAAAATCCATCACTGAGCCTTGGGGGACTTGTAGATGCCGTTCTCATCAGAATAAACGAATTTAGATGCTGCTCGGCAGAAGCAACAGGAACGATTATGGGTCACAAACCCGGCAGATCATCTGGAAGGGTCTGGCAGCGACGTCGGCTGGGCTGGAGCTGAGCTTTCCACATTTCCCAAGGGATTCCCTTGCCGGGGCTTTCCCCCGCGCCGGGAGATGCTCCGGGCAGGAGCAGCTCCCTCGGGCATTGGGAATGACCAGTGCCAGGGCAGGAGCAGCGATCGCACCCTGCGGTGCTCCGGGCTTCGTGTTCTGCCTTTCCACTACACCCCCCACCAAACAGCGGTCTGGGAAAGAGTTTTTCCCTGTGGGGAAAAAAAAAAAAATTAAAAGTGCCTGGTCGTTGTGGCCAGTTCTGCAGCTTTCAGGAGCTCCGACCCGGGAGGAGGCACCGGGACACCCGGGGGGAAAACCTCGGCTGTGGGGATCCACCTGCCGAAGCCGTCAAGCAGGGCATCAAACACAGACCCCACACGCCTGGATCAAACGCCTCATTAAGACAGGCGGGAAAGACAGTGAAAAGCAATTTAAAGAAGAAAAAAATCATCATGATCGGTTGATGGCCTTTATTATTTTTTCCCCCTACTTTTGAGACTTTTTGGAGACTCTCTCCACTCCAGCAGCACTCATCCCTTTGCACGTTTAATTCCGCAATTTAACGTGAAATTTAAAGCAGAGTTAGGTTGAAACGGGAAGTGAATCTGTCTGTAAGGAAATACTGCAGAGAGGAGAGCAGAAAAATTAAAAATCTGCCCAAGGAAAAATGCTTCCCTCCCAGCCCAGCACGCCCGGGCTCGGCGGGGTGATGACAAGGCAATCTTTTCGGGTAGATCAATAGGGTTTTTCTTTCGGGAGACCACATCATTTCTTACCCCGGCGCACATTGAAACGCGCCCGTCGCTCCGCGTGTGGATGCACGGCCGGGAGTGTGTGAGTGTGTGCGAGTGTGTGTGCACCGTGTCTGGGATCCGACCATCTGGTTTGTTTCAGTCCAGGGTTTCCCTTTGCTAAATCATCTCGGGACGGGTGTAGTTTAGGTACTTTTTCTCGTTTTGATTTGTTTCTGCAGCCGACCTTGCGCGGCAAAGCCGAGGCTGAGACCGCCTCGGCGAACAGAAGCCGTTCGGAGACGGAGGGAGCGGGATTCATTCAGTGTCGTTCCATTGTGGGTCATTCGCGACTTAAACGGGGACGATGTTGTGTCTCGAAACAGGCAGAAATCGTGTCGGTGCCGGGTGATCGGGACACGCTGTCTCTCGAGCTGCGGCGCTCTGGGTGCGCGATGCTGCGGGGGAGAGCCGGCTCCAGGCGGGAGCAGAGCACGGCACCGGCCGCATCCCATCAGCAGCGCCTCGGACCAGCCCTTTTTGCCTCCCCCGTACATTTTCGGCCTCATCGGGCTCCCCATAACCACGATTACAGCAGCAAGCGGCTCCGCCCGAGTTCCCGTTGCCGGGGGGCTCCCCCTGAGGTCTGCCCACCTCTCCAGACAGGGGGAGAGCCGGCAGCCGGGGCAGGGCAGGGGTGGGCAGGCTGCAGACACCCACATCTGTTTCACTTGGAGCCGTGCGGGACCAGCCTCCAGACGGAGCGATCGGGAGGCAGCCGCCCTGCGAGGGGGCTCCGCGGGGCCTCGGGGGGCGGCCGAGCATCTTCTCCCCCGAGGGACCCCCGGGCGGTGTCCCCTGCCCCGTCCCCTCGCAGCGCGTCATTTTGCTGCCCCCTCTGCCCTCCCCTTCGCCGCCCTGCAGAGGCACAAGGCGCAGCTCCCGGCGGTTCCTCGCTGCCATGAAATGCACCAAGTGGAAATTCAATCGCCCCGTTGTGTGTGTGGTCGAAATCTCTGGCAGCTGCTTCGGAATTTTTTATGACACTTTCGTTTATGTAGGGGAGGCGTAACTATTATTTTACTTAATAAAAATGGAAAGCGGCGCGGGTCTTTTCCCTCTCCGCTCTCTTCCATTTGTTCTTCCCATCGCCTTTCCACCGGGCTAATGAACGGAGAGTTTAAACAATGTCGGTAGGAAAGATGCGGCATCTCCGAGGCATTTCTCCGTGTTAGACAATTATATATACATGTATATTTGAAAAAATATGTATCAGGGAAGGAAAGAATATAAATATAGTTGAATATATATATATATATGTATACACGCAAACATACGAGAGGGAGATGTATGCGTATGTGTTGTGAACACAGGTTAGGAGCATCGAAGAAGTGTAAAAGTGAAAGCTCAGGAAAGCTCCCCCAGAGCTCACACGCGCCCGCGGGACAGACTTCCCACCTTCGCAAGAAACTCCCAGCACAGTTTTCCCCTCTACTTTTCCCCTCCGATCGAGAAATTCTCCCCCATGTCCGAGAAATTCTCCCCGATGGCAGCGAGGGAGGAGGATGCGACCGACTGCGCGCAGAGGCTCCGGCTCGGTAATCGCTGCTTCCACTGGAGATGTGCGGACGGAGCCGTCCGCTTCTGCCCTCTCCTCGGGGTCCCCCCAAATTCGCCGAGCCTGTGCACCGAGTCGTTAGGGCTTGAGTAATTGTGGCCGGCATTTGGAAGCGGGGCCGCGCAGCTGTTTGGCCCGGCTCCCCGGTATTAGTGCTGGAGATTTTATCACCAAATGCTCGCACCTGTTAACGGCAGAGACTGGCAATCCATCACCGCGGATTCTCACACTGCTGACCGCGGCCCTGGCGGGGGGACATCTCCTCATGGTACCCCCTTGGAGGATCCCATCCCCTTCCTCCCTCCCCAAGCATCCTCCCAAGGGAAAGAAGATACGTGTTTGTCTCCAAGGGAAAAAAACCAAACCAACCCAAAACCTAACAGTGCCAGCGTGGTTCAAAGTGTCCGTGGTAGCGACAGGGACAACCTGCTGTCACGGCCACCTACGGGACATGGGCCGGGCAGCTTCAGCCGTGGACGTGTTCCCCGGACTGCTCCAGGGCAGCTGCAAGGGGGGCAGCGGGGCTCTGCCAGCCGCGGGGACACTGCGGTGGCTCCCGGGGACCTTGTGTGTCTCTGTTTAGAAGAAAATCCTCCCGCTTCGCCTGCAGCCCGCGACAAGGTGGGTGTCTGCTGCCCACCACCTCCTCCTGCCAGCCGTCGGGGAAGCGGAGGCAGGAGAGAGGCAGACAGAGATCCCGAGGCCGCAGGATGTTCCCCTTCCCGAAGGGCTCCTGGGGCCTGGCCGGGCTGTGGGTGGGCCGCCTCGGAAAGCGGTACCCGGCCGGTCCAGCCGCGTCGGGGGAGGTGCGGGACTCGGGTGCGGTCCCAGCTCCCCGCGGACACGCACAGCCTTTGCTTTGGTTATTTCTCGCGGGAGGGGAGGCTCGGCAGAGCGCTGCTCCTCGCCCTGCGGGCCGCACCTGCCGGGCGCAGCATCCCTTCCGTGGGAGCCCTCGGAGGAGGCGGCTTTCCAGGCAGGGTGCTCCGGCCTCGGTGACGTGTCGGTGACGTAAGCGCCAGGAGAAGGGGAGCGGGGATCCCCAAATTCACACGACCCCTCAAGGGGGCCGGAGGCTCGGTCCTGGCGGAGTGAGGGTCCCTGTCGGCGAAACTGCGGGAGGTCTGCAGCTCATCCCCCAGCTTCGGGGATGGGCAGCCCTCGGGGGAGAAGGGACCCTCCGCGGAACCCCGCGCCGAGGACGGCGACAGTCGCATCGCGCAGGAGTGGGGTCTGAGAGCCTCCAGCACCGCGGGGCTCTTGGGGCAGGGAGGGGCTTTATCCAGCGTCGATCGCCCCCCTCCTGCAGCAGCCGGCTCCAGAGGAAGCCGGGGGCATCCGAGCGCCCGGGGAGCGGGCAGCGCCTTTCCTCGAAAGCATCCCGGGCGGGGGACACGCTCCCCGGGGACCGGGCCGGGCCGGGCAGTGCCTCGCCGTGCCCCGCGGGGGCTGCGGCGGGCGCCACGTGATGCCGGGGCGGCCGTATAAAGGCCTGGGGAGCGCTGGCAGCAGGCGCAGTGTGGGAGCGTTTCCACCGGGTCCCAGCGCGGGAGGGGTGGGGAGGGGGGAGCCGCCTTCCCCACTTCTACCCTCCCCCCTCCCTCTTCCC
>VZRO01002549.1:1313635-1349560 GCA_013397915.1 Daphoenositta chrysoptera
GGGGGGGGGCGGCTGCCGCCTCTATTTTAATGTCATTATAGTTGCCATGGCAACCCATTGGATCACTCCTCCTGGAATGAACCTTGTGACAATGGTTGGTTTGCGAGAAATCGGTAAATGTGCAACCGGGGGACACAGCTACATTACCGCGAACAACAGCGAGGGTTTAACATGTGACCCTTCCAATTATGCTGATGATACCTCGGTGCAGCTGCCTCCGCCGCGCTGCGAGGATGCGGCTCTTTGCGGGGGTTGGGGAGGGTTCCCGGGGCTGTTTCAGGGCACTGCCCGGTGGGGATGGGGCCGCAGCCCGCACCGCCTCTGCCCTGAGAGGGGATCAGCATCTCTTCATCGGGATCGCGAATGTGGTCTCAACCACTAGAAGAAAAAAAGAAAAAAAAAAAAAGAAAAAAAAAGGAAGAAGAAAAAGCTTCTTCGGGGGAACGTCGAGAGAGTTGAATGTGCCGAGGTGCTGTGGCTGCGGGGCTGTGGAATAAGGACCTGCCTTGGGGGGTGGGCAGAGACCCCCCGGCCCCGGAGCACACGGTACGGCGGCACATCTGTGGCACGGCTGCAGGGAGGAACGAACGAAACCCGCCCCCTCCCCGAAAAAAAAAAAAAGTTAGAAGCCTTAAAATATGGTTCAGAGAATTACAAGTAATCAGAGCTGCGGGGGTCAGCAGTGCAAACTTTTTAAGACTAATGTTTATTTAGAAAAGTGAGTGGTGTCTGCGTTGCTTTTCTAGTGCCCCAGCACAAAAGTCCTAATGGCTTTTGCAGATTTTTCCATCACAAACTCCTGCACAGGGCGCGGGGACCACCGCCGAAAGCAACCCCCAGCCGCCCCTTTCAAAGGTATCAGCGACACAGGGGTCTGTAACCCCCTCGCCCCGTCTTTCCATGAACCACTGACGATATTTTCTGCACCCCCTCCTCAGTTTTGCCCCCTTTCGCGTTTGTTTGGTGTAACCCGAACCCTCCGTAATACCGTGGAGGAGAGAAATCGGGGGATGGGAACGGCGATCCGCAGCTCCCTCCCCAGTCCCGTTCAGCCCTGGACGGCTGCGGTCCTGAAAGCAACGCGGGGCTTCAGCAGAGCTGGAAACCTCGTTAGGAAGAACCCGGGGGCAGAGGCAGGAACCGGCGCGGGGCGGGCTGGCCGGAGTCCTGAGAGAAGGCAGAGCTGGCAAATCCATTCTCCCGTCTCACCCTCTCCCAGGAGCTCGGCCACAACACCGGCCCTTGTGTAGCTTTGGGTGTCTCTGCTGAGCCCATCCCAAAACTCATCCCGTGGATGAAACATGATTGCCAGCTGGGATTTGACTGCCTTAGCAGACTCCAGGCTCCATCTCGGGATGCTCCTTTTGTTCTCAGGACTGGAAGAATAAAACCAGCAACTTCGCAGACCTTTAGGGGCAATTTCCCCTCGACTTTAAACAGGAGGTGGATACAGGGGAAACGCAGACCTGGAATCTCACGGAAAGCATCAGCCCTAGGGCAGCAGGGCAGGGAGAAATCAGCTGTGTTCAGTTCCTTCCCTCATCACCTTCCTGCCCTTGACAGGTGTCAGGATCTGGGAGGGATGAGCAGGACAGCAGGATGCTGTCCCCTCTCCTGTCAGGAGGGTTCACAGCTCATTGTCGGGCACCTGGAGCAGCTTTGCAGTGGGATGTGCAGGACAGGAAAAGGATGGCGAGAGGAATGGGATGGAAGGGAGACAGAAAGGGGCTGGATCTTCCTCCCTTTCCAGCGAAGTGACTCTCTTGTCCTGATCCTGAAAAGGTAAGCTCGGTTTAACCCCTTCTTTGGTCTGCATAGGGAAAAACATGCAGCTCAAACCAGGGAAGGCTGCACCAAGGAATGGCAGCTGGAAGTGCCTCTGGAAACACACCCCTGAGGCCTGATCCTGGCTGCCCCTGTCTGAGCCCAGCACAGGTGCTCAGCTCTGACAGGACCAGGTCCAGGGCTGATGTCACGGCTGTGCTGCGAGGCTGAGCGTGGTGCAGGGAGGACGCTGGTATTTATAAACTGCTGAAATGTGCCTGACACTTGAGGGAAGATCATCTCCTCTCCCTCAAGGGCTTTCATTTGAAGGGCTTGACTCCGCTTTCGAAGAAGTTGATAAGACATCCCGGCCTTCTGACTCCCATTATCTCCCCGAGGGCCCTGCACTCTCCTCACCGTGGTGCTGGAGCACCCAGATCAGATTGCTGTAACTGCTTGGAGGACCCCCAGGCGGGACCTGGCACTTCTCTTCTGGGTTTGGAAACCTGGTCAAAGCCAGGCAGTGGGAAGGGGCTGGGTGACACCAGCCCCTTGCTATTCTATATCCCTCCACCCCCCTTCCAAAGCAAAAATGCTGGGAACACTGTTCAGCCCTAAATTTGGAACATTTGGGCTGGAATCTTTTGGATGCATTTGAAGAGGCGAGGCAGGGAAGAAGGGTGCAGAGAGGGACATGGGAAGGAAAAAGAGCTACAGCTTTGCTGGCATGAAGTTGGTTTGTCTGAATCCTGTCCCTTTGTGGCTGTCATCTGTCACTGTGCCCAGGAGATGCTGCAAACCACCACAGATGAGGATCAGAAGCATCCCACAGGTATCACAACCCTGCAGCTGCTTGCCTTGCCCCTCTGTTGGAACCAGAGCTGTACTTCTCCCTGCTAGGGAAGGGCTGGGAATTTCAACCAGCTTCTCCTGCAGCTGTGTTCTGCTTCCCAGGAACCTTGCTGGGCTGGAGAGGTGTGTGTGACATCGTGGGTGACAGTGAGAGATGGAGCAGGTACCAGTGGGTGACCCAGGGAGCCCATGGGCCAGGGCAGAACGCCCTCCATCCCCTGGGGGCTGGGGCCAGTCTGATGCTCCAGTGAGGTTTTTCATCTCCCTCCTCCATGTCAGCAGAGCACGAAGGCAGGGGAGAGGTCAACCCCTCTGTTAATACACGTGTTTTAAATAACGGGTATTTTTATTTCTTCCCTTCAGTGCAGTGGGCTTGGCACACATCTTTGTTTGCACAATTGTCCTGCCGATACGTTCTGTTGCCCAAGTAAGGAGAAAAAGATCCCGTGTGCGATCTGGAGGTGTGCTTTGCTGGTTCTGACATGTAAATATTAATCAAGAAACAACAACAGAGACAAAAAAAATCCCTCCTACCCTTGAACCCCTTCAGATCCCTTTATTGTCCAGGCATTTGTTGCACTTGGACTGGCTCTTCACTTTCTCCTCTCAGAGTGGCTGGCTCCAGCAATGGTCCCCAGATTCCTCAGCTACATCCTACTGAGGGAAAACATTTATTGAAGTTTTCAGCTTATTAGGGAAATACATATTTCTGCTTCTTTTCCAAACTCTGCTGACATCTTTTCGAAGCCAGCCCTGTGTGTCAGCATGGGGGAAGGCAAGGCATCCCCTCTCTCTCCTCTTGCAGCTGTATGAACTTTGAGTACCCCAAAATGCAGTGGAAGGGGAATTCCTACCATCACTGTGTGCTTCGTTAGTGGACAAAAGCGGTGAGTATGTGTGTGGAGTGTTTTCTTCCATAAAGCTGTGCTTCAGCTCTCTCACACCTCTGAAGGAACACGGGGTATTGGACACACCATCCAGCTCCCCAGATAACCACGTTTCAGATTAACTCTGCCAAGGCAGCACTGATGAGATGAGAGGGCACAGGGAGGTGTCCAGTGAGAGAATTGGACAGCCTGTTTCACATGAAGCAGAGGAAATACTTTTCCCTGGGTCATCCTGTAAAACTCACTCTGTCATGGCTCTCACTCTTCTGGCAGGTTCTCGGGTGGTAACTACCAAGTGCTCGAGGCTGGATGTGGCCTTAAACTTCAGGTGTCCTTCAGGTTTCAGTTGCCAGAGGTTGGCAGAGAGTAGCAGGGATAGAATCATTCTGTGCTCACTCTTTCTTTTATTTTCTTTCTAAGCATCCATCCCCAGACACTGCTGGAGAGGAGATTCTGGAGCTTTGGATGAAATCCCACAAATTTTCATGGAAGCAGAACAGCAGGAAGGCAAACAGGAAAGAAGAGGAGTAATATACTAATCTCAGGGGCACTTGTTGCGTTTCTCTCTTTTCTTTGCTGTGCTGTTTCCTTTTCCTCCAGCCACATACTACAGGATTACGGCAAATGAATTAAGGGATTAAACCATAAGGGAGAATTAGGATCCTGCTGATTTAGAAGCAGAAAACCAGATGGGCTCATTGAACTCTAGATGATGCAAGAGAATCTTGGGTAGTGCTGTGGATGTAGGTCACAGGATAATTCAAGTTATTGGGAACCTCTGAAGATCTCTGGTCCAACAGCCCCGAAGCAAAGTCAGGTTAGATCAGATTGCCCAGGGCTTGGTCCAGTGAAGTTTTTAATGTCCCCAAGGATGGAGATTCCCCCACACCTCTGGTCCTCTCTGTTTAATCATCTTCAGGGTAAATTTTTCCCCAATATTGAATCCAAGCTTTCCCTTCTGCAGCTTGCATTTATCACCTCTCCTTCCATGTCTGTGCGTACACTGGGGAGATGTTCAGGTTCATCAGTTCCCATTCAGGGCCTGTTGTACCTCCCTTGTAAACCAGATTGTTGGGCACGAGTTTCAGAGATGATCCCATCCCAGAGGGCCTCCTGAGCACCTTGGATTGTCCCAGTGGGAGCAGGCCTGGATGGGAGGTCTCACCTCTCCATGATGCATCAGTGCTGCCTTTGAATCCCTCTCACCTGTGTAATGGGGAGGATTTGCTGTTACATAAAAGGGGGACATCCCGAGCAACACCCAAACATCACTCCCATAACCCACTTTTGGGATCATCCAAGAGGTGGTGGGTCTGCAGAAAAAGGACAAACATCCAAACATCACTCCCACAACCCACTTTTGGGATCATCCAGGAGGTGGTGGGTCTGCAGAAAAAGGACAAACATCCAAACATCACTCCCACAACCCACTTTTGGGATCATCCAGGAGGTGGTGGGTCTGCAGAAAAAGGACAAACATCCAAACATCACTCCCACAACCCACTTTTGGGATCATCCAGGAGGTGGTGGGTCTGGAGAAAAAGGACATGTGGTGGCCTTTGGCCTGCTGCATCCACCTGGGGAAACAAAGGCATGGATAATAAAGGTCACCTGTTCACCTTCATTGCTGACAACTGAGCCAAGAAATTCCTTCTCCCCAGTGCCCCGAGCACTCCTCCAGACTGCCTGGGGTCACACAGCATGAGGCCATGCTCAGACACAGCTTTTGGTGACAGGCTCACAGGCAGGTGGACCTCTTCCAGTACATTTTGGCAGCTGGGAATCATCTCAGTGAAAGACAGAGCTGTGACATGTTTGGCTATGCCTCGCAGAAGAGAAGAAAAAATTAAAAAAAAAAAAATAAAAGAGAAAAGAAAAGAAATAAAGGAAAAAAATTGTCCATAACATCCCAGCCTGTCCCTGATCCTGGGAATGGATGTGAGGGCTTGTTCAGGGAAAAGGTAGCCTGACCCTGTGCAGTGAGAAAGGGAGAGGCAGAAGTCATGAAACAGGGCTCTGTTTGGCCTCAAATTCGATTTGCATGGTTAAAACTTGCTGATCCCATACAAGGTTCTCCTGGCTGGGAGCTGCACTTGGTTCCACAGCCAAGCTTTCTTCTTTTCCAGAGTGTTCAGCATAAATCAGACTTTCACAGCCGTCTTTGAGTGGAAGGAGCAAGAAATCACGTTTTGTCTCCTGTCCAGGAGCTCTGGGAGAAAGGAGCTGTCAGAAACCCAGGAACCAGCCCAGATCTGCTGACACGTGCTCTGGGAATCCTCCTGCCTGGCACTGCCTTCACCCATCTGCTGTAACAACTCCATCAGCTCCCATGTGCTGCTTTTCCCAGAGGAGATCCCAGCCAGTGGAGCTGTGCCCCAAGCAAAGGATATCAAAACATCTTTTTTATACTCTGCCCTGCATCTCACCCAAGCCATTAAGAGGGTTTTAACACAGACACAGATCTGGTGTGGTGCCCTGCTGTGACCACTTACACTCCCCTGGGGTTATATCTTTAGGGTCTTTTTTTCCCTAGAGGATCAGCCCAGAGAAGTCAGCCTTCCACGTGCTTTTCTAACTCACTTCTCACTAGTCTCACGAGGAATTATTTTCTGAATATTTAGGTAAAATTTCCCTTGCTGTGCCTTGTGTCCATTGCCTCCCATGTGCTTCCAAGAGGATGGTGGCTCCGTTGTCTCCTTCTCTGACTGAACAAACCCATCTCTCTCCACATCTTCCAGCTTGGCAAAGTACTGCTAATTTTCCTTGTTAGGCTTCATTTGAGGGAGAGGGGCAAGTTCCCACCAACACTCCGTGGGTCGTGTCCATCTGAGCATCTCCCAGCAGGGAGAGAGGGTTTGGTGGAGGCGGCTGCAGAAATCCTCCCAACGCCTGCAGTGGAGTCCAGCTGGGGACCAAAAGCTCCATTGCTGATCCTGTTGAAACACAGGGTTAAAGCCTTGCTGCAGGAGCCATTCCCTGCTAGTGAGATCCATACAGTCCATTAAAATTAGGGGTCTTATTATGGGCTATATAAAAAAGGTAAAGAGGAAATGAGAACCGTATGAAGGGTTTCTTAAGTGTGCAGATGGCAAGGGCATCTGAGGCTAAGAAAGCCTTTCCAACAGGCTTTTTCCAAACAGAAATGCTTACTTTACAGGGTTTCCCCTCTTTTAAAAAGAGATAAATAGATGCAGGAGTATCTATTCTGCACAATTCACGCTTGCTAACCAGCCACACTGTCCTCAGGATGGAGAAACAGACCCTAAACCCCATATCGTGCTCTGTCCTGGTTTCAGCTGAGATGGAGTTAATTTTGTTCCTAGTAGCTGGTGCAGTGATGTGTTTTGGATTTAGTGTGAGAGTAATGTTGATAACACACTGCTGTTTTAGCTGTTGCTAAGTAGTGCTTACCCCAAGTCAAGGACTTTCCAGTTTCCCATGCTCTGCCAGCGTGGAGGTGCACGAGAAGCTGTGAGGGAGCACGGCCAGGACAGCTGACCCGGAGTGGCCGAAGGGACAATCCATACCACACATCATCATACTCGGTACATAAACTGGGGGGAGCTGGCCAGGAGCCACTTATCACTGCTTGGGGAGGGGATGGTGAGCAACTGTCTTGTGCATCACTTGTTTTTCTTGGGTTTTAGTCCTCTGTCTCTCTCTCTTTGTAATCTCCCTTACTATGAATAATTAACATTATATTGTAACTAATTTCAATTATTAAACTGTTCTCAGCCCATGGGTTTTACTTTTTTTTCTAATTCTCATCCCTACCCCATTGGGGCGGGGGGGACTGAGGAAGAATCTTCATGGTACTTAGTTGTCTGCTGGGGTTAAACCAAGACATGCTCTCAGGAGCAGAGTCTCCTTTTCCCCTAGCACCAAATTCAGCTTTCAAATGCACTTGTAAGTCATACTCAACTCTCTCCTGAATCAGAAGGAGCAGAGAGAAGGAGCAGACTGTGTTTGCTGCCTCCTGCAGCCTAATTGAGGACTGGTAACACATCCATCAGCACACAGGAGTTATTTGAGTCTATGGAGTAGCATCAGGAGCACTGAGAGCTGGCCAAAACTGGGAATTCAACCTTCCAGCAGTGGCCACTGCTCTGCCTCTGTGTCAAAGCAGCAGAAACCAGGGGCCTCAAACATGAATGGACTTTGTGTTTGTAGCAGAACCAGAGACCCTCGGACTCCGGGCATCTATTTGCTTGACCTAACCACCTCCTGGGACATTTTTCACCTGTCTCATCCTGTCCCCACATGCACGGCTGTCCTGTCACACAGCAGTGCCAGAGTGGGAAAAGGTCCCAGATCTGCTCTCTGAACCTGTAGGATCCTGTGGGAACCCTTGACTATTGCCTTAGGTGCTTTAGGGGCCTGAGAAAACAGCAGACTGGAAACGTCCTTGGGGCATGATTCTTACTTGTACAGAAGTGTAATCTCTCTCTCAAGCTGTTGTAAGGGGGTGATTCGTGTCCCCCTGTGCAGGCTGAGAGCTGAAGCACGGCGAGGCTAAGTGACACGAGCAGGGTTGTGCAGATAACCTGTGGCAGAGCAAGAAGGGCAGCCCAGCTGCACTGTGAGCCCTTGTCACCGCTGCTTGTCACGGCTGCTGAGTGTCAGAGCTCTGGCCACCTTGCCTCCTGCCCACCCAGCCAGGCAGCCCGCTCCCTTCTCCTTCAGACTCTTAAAATAAGACTCGCAAAGCCTCGAGCGTGGTTTCGATTTCATTAATAAATCCCTGCTTGCACTTGAAGCTGCTGTGCCTTTTAAAACGTTATCCGTGGCTCTGGTTACACTCCTGATGAAAGCAGGCATGGCCCTATTAGTTTTCATGGCAAACAGCACTGCCACGTCCTGCGATCCTTTACGCACTCGGTGTAACCCAAGTTTCACAGGAAAGGGAGGGGGCAAAAAAGGCATCTTGAAAGGCAGTGTCCTTCTCCTTCACTGCAGACCGAGGGCATTGCACCCTTGAATCCCCCCCAAAACAGCTTTTATTAATCCATAACATTTTAAAAATTGTTTTAATTTTTTTTTAAATTGCTGCCAACAATTATCTCCTGGCTCTGCAGCTCCCACCTGATGCCTGTGTCCCTCCAGCCCTGAGAAGGGGCTGTACCAGGGGGTGGGAATGGGCATGGGGTGTGGAGAAGAGAAACAGGAGCTGCTTGAGCAGTGAGGAGCAGCAGCTGCTCTGTAGTGCAGTCTCCATGGCTCAGACAGGAGGTGTTTTAGTGGGGAGCAGAGTGAAGTGTCCACAGCCAACCTGTGTGAAAAACCCATCCCATGGCAACAGGTTTGCTCTGGGTCATTAATCCCAGATCTGCAGATGGGTAAACTGAGGCACAAAGGGGTTAATGTTGGTAGTGGCAGAGGATGGGGAGGACAACAGGAACTCTGTTCCAAAACTGCTGAGGTGAGTTTTCAAATGCCTTCAGCTTTGGTCTGTCCCCTAAGCAATGCTTGGAGAGCTTTGTGGAAGTGGGTTTGCAGCAAGAGCAGAGAGACTGTGCTCAAACAGGCCAGCAGGAAGCCAGCACAGGGATNGGAAAGGAAAGGAAAGGAAAGGAAAGGAAAGGAAAGGAAAGGAAAGGAAAGGAAAGGAAAGGAAAGGAAAATTGAGAGAAGGAGAATAATATTAAGAAAAAAGAGAATAATGAAATGAGAAACAAGGTGAGAACAAGGAGGAAAGAGGGAGGAAAGCGAGGAAGGCCCTTTGCATCTCCCGAAGCAGCCAGGTGCCGAGGGCCGTGCTCCCTCTGTCCCGCCCTGGATCACACATCTCCACCTGTGTCCCAGCGTGCTCCCTGCCCCACAGAAGCGAGGGCTGCCCTGCCCACCCCAGAGCTAAGCCTGGCAGCTGTCAGAGGGGCCAAGCCCTGGCCTGGCTCTCTCGCTGCTCACACAGAGCAGCCGGGAGAGGGTGGCAGGTGAGCGAGGCACAGTCATTGCTACAACAGATGGCAGAGGCATGACATTACATGGCAGGGCTATTATTTACTGAGTGCTCGTGTTTGTCATGGCTGAAGATGACATCTTATTAAGGAGTCATGACACTGGGCGATTTTTTTAAGCCTGGGGGCCAAGAAGGCTAATGAACAGGGATAGCTCCAGGAATAGATGGAGGGAAGTGCTGTTTTCAGGTCACAGGCAAAGCTGACTAATGTTTCACTGACCTGATTTCTGGGCGATTTCCAGGCACATCTTGCTTCTGCTGATTAGGGGTGGATGCTTCTTGCCGTGGCCTGACTGTGCTGGCTCAGGGGGAAGCTGCTCTCTCAAGAGACCCTGCGGCAAGGGAGCAAAGCCTGAGATGTGTCATGAGACAGTTCCCACCCACGGACAGCCAAACACCAGCACTCCTGCAAACAAGGGCATGTGGCAGGCAATGGCTTTTGGGCAGGTTTCCCCAAATCTCACCTTGCAGGAGGTTGGGAGGAGGGGTCTCAGAGACCACAGGCAATAGCTGGGGGAGCGTGGGAAGCAGGACCCCGCTTGTCACTGTGGCACTTTCACTGCTGTGTGATGCTTGTCAGGACAACTAGACCAACAGCAGGGCTGCCCGGCTCATTCTGACCCCCTCAGCCTGCCCTGGCACCACCTCTGCAAGACTTGCCCTCCTTAGCCTGAAACAAGAGCTGTCTCCCTGCCGCTCCCATGCACTGGCTCCTTATCGCTGACCCGCTCTGTCAGTGCAGATGCTTGACTAATGTTCCCTTGTAAAATGTTGTGTTAAGCACATTCCAGGCGCTGACATTAAATACTTGGGCCAGGGCAGCGCTCACCCTCCGGCGGACGCAGCGCTGAGCCAGCCCCAGCCACACGCCGGTGCTGCCGCAGCCAAATTTGCTTTTTTCTGCCCCGTCCCCACCTCCCCCTGCCCTCCCTCCGGCACAGCCAGCGTGGGCAGCGGGGGAAGGAGGCAGCAGGCAGGACCACGGCTGTCTGGCAGATGAAATAATAATTACCCCAGCCGCCTCCGGCCTCCCTCGCATTCCTCTGTGCTAACAGCTCGGCTTATTTTGTTTTCATCCGCAAATATTGACTCGTCGGGTTCTTTTCACCTCGTGCCTATTAAAAAGGCATTGCTCAGAGTATTGTTATTGAATTTGTTCTGCAGCTGCGAGAAGCATCCAGCGGCTTGCAGGAATTCACCCACACCGTTAGCAGCGGCCCTGAGGGCGGCGTGCCCTCGATACCCTCCGAAACTGCTGTTCCTGCTGCTCTCCAAGGGACAGGACCTGGGTCTGGCTCAGCAAGGATTCTGCCCAGCCTTTCCACCCAGGGGGAGATCAGGATGGTGCTGGGGATGATGCAGAGCTATGATCTGCGCCTGGTGGATGCTGCTCTGCTGCTCTGTGCCTCAGTTTCCTTGGTCAGCCTTGTGATTCCTGACCATTTTTGTAATGTGCTGGGAGTGTTAATTACAGACATGAGGTTTAACAGCCTGACCTTTGGTTGCTGCAACTTGTCCTTCAATATTCACTTCAGCTTGAAGATGTGGGAGTTGTTTCCAGATGCCTTAACCTGGTTGGAGCAATAGCCAGAAAAATAAATCCCTTCATTTCTCCCTGAGCTGAATTCTCTGGGTAATTAGTGAGCGGGACAGCAGTGCTCACACAGCTCCAGTGTGAGAGTTTGGGATCACGGCTGGGGGGGATGTGGATGCCTCTCCCCCCTGCAGGGGGTGTCTGAGGTGCAGGAGAGGGATGTACAGTCTCACCCCACTTTCCCCACAGCGTTCAGCCGAGGGCAGGGGGGCGGGAGAGCAGCCTGCTCGTGAGGAAAGCCCCTGTTTCGGCAGCCGTGCTCAGCTTTGGCATCTCTCCCAGAATAAAATTGACTGGCACCACATTCCCAGGGACTGCCCTCTGTCCCCAGCCCTCCCTCCAGGGGAAATCCCAGGGATGCCAGCACTCTGTCAGCAGCTCTCACCTGATTCCCGAATGGGAATAGGAATTGAGACAGGTGAGAAAAGTTGAAGTGTCAGAGGGCACCGTGGGGTGGGTGTCCTTACTGAAACCTCTCCCTGTCACCTGTGAGTATCCCAATGGACCCTCCTCCATCAGGGGTCTGACAGATGCTGGGTGGGCTGGGCTGTGGTGACCCTTGGGATCCTCTCTGTGCACATCTATGGCAGGATCCTTGCCTCAGCTTCTGCACCCTTCTAACCTCCCTCCAGATGCCTTTTTAACCTCTTCCAGCATGAAAAGAGCCAGCAGGTGAAATCCCAGCTCACCACCCCTGCCTACACCCCAGCGATAGCCACCAGCCAAGCATGGGACATCAGGAAGAGCTGTGAGCCCTTGGTGGAGGGATGCTCTTTCGAGGGGAGGGGTAGAGGGTGTGTGGCACATGATCCCAAACTCCCTGCACTGAGCAGGTCGCCTCCGGCCTCGTGACCAGCCTGCAAAAGGGAATGTGGCCTCCTCCTTCTCCCAGGGCCTGTTGGTGGAAAGCAAATGTCAGCGTTGTCATGCCCAAGTGTTTATTTTGGAAACAGCCGGGGGCCTGGCCAGCAGGCACAGGGGACATGATCCTCCTTCATGGCAAGGAGGATTGGCCACCCGGCGGCAGCTCCTACCATGCCCCACTGAGGATGAGGCTTGGCCAGGGGGCTCTTTTCTCCTGCCTTCAGCCTGCACCACAGCAGGTCTGTCACAGGTACTGGCCAGGCACAGCGAGGGCATCGTGCTGGGCCCTGGTGGCAGCCAAAACCCAGAGAACACAGACCTGCCTGCGGGTACCACTGGCCCTCGGGGTGACCCACAAGGGCGCTGGCTCTGGCTAACGCCCAGGGTCATTCCAGGCATAGCAGCTCCATGTCCCCGCCTGCGGTGGGAGGAAAATCATCTCTGAGAAGTGTCCTGTTCTCCTGACCTTTGCTCTCCAAATATTTAGGATCCCACAGCGCACAGTCACAGGCCTGGTTCAGCTTCAGTGTGATGCCATTTGCCTCCTGTCTCAGCTGTCCCCAGTAATTCATCTCTGGCTTGCTGACCTGGGGATGTGGAAGATCCTCTAGCACCACCAGGCTCCCCTGAGGTGAGTGCTGGCACCAGAGCACCCTCCCAAGCCCTGTCTGTGCCTTGTTCCCTGCACACCAACATTCCCCCCTTGTCACGGGCTGATTCCTGGTCACCAGGAGTTGAGGGGACCATCCGTGGAGGGCAGTCCCCTATCTCTGGCAGGGTTCACTCTTCCCTCCCTGGTTTGCATCTGTCACTATTCCAGCAGTGACAAGGGAGAGCTCAAGCATGGCCAGAGTGACAAAACCTTGGCAAAATGTTGGACTTTGCATTAGGGAAGATGCTGGGAAAGTGCATTTGGGGTCTGAGTTATAAGCAGGAGGAGAAATTTGGGATTTATATGAGCCAGCAGTAAATCAGAGAAGCAAGCCCAGACCCCAACATAACCTGGGGTTTTTTGGTCAAGGGCAAGGACTGGTGGCTTTGGGCAGGCTCAGAGTTGAGCCCTTACAGAGTCTGAGCTTGCTGTCAGAAGGTGGCCTAAATTAAGATGGATGCTCTTCTCTCCTGGGCTGGTTGTGGATTTACTACCCCTGTTTCATGAGTCCCTAGAGGTATCTCTGCCCAGTGGTTTCTTGGAAGAAAAAACTGTCTGGAGAAGTCTGGGCTGAGGCTGAGGACCTTCAGAAGAAACTCCAGGAGGAAGAACTTTGGGCAATCACACCACCTCAATGAAGAGGGAGAGTGCTCAGGTGGCAGGTCCTTGAGGAAATGGCACTGACTGTCACTGGGCATTAGTGAGGGTGCAAGGGGAGAAGAACTCAGGAGGAGGATGCAGAAAGCAGGAGAGACACTTTTAAAGGGCCCATAGTGGCTTTTTGAAATTTTTTTTTTTTATTTTCTTTGCTCTGGCCATGGATACAGCTTCTTGTACATGCTAAAATCCCAGGCCTGGCCATTTTGGTTGAACATCCATCTCTTCCACAGAGGACTCTCCTATTCATAGCTGATACAGAAAACAATAAGGATTATTTAACCCCATAAGAGTCAATGCTTTATATGAGACAGATCCATAAAGGTTGTGTCCATCAGTGACCATTGACCCAGAAGTCCCAGACAGACCCTGATGTCCAGAAGTCCCTTTGCTACTGCTTGCATTGGGCTGAGGATGGCAAAAAACCCAAACCTCAGCCTGCATGGTTTTATGATGAGCTAAAAGTTTATGATGTTTCATAGACAAAAAGGGATTTTTAAAAAACTCTTTTAAAATGAAAAATTATGAAACTAAATTATTACTAATTGTATTTTCATACTTTTTATTAAATTAGAGGTGGTTTTTCAGTATGCTGCTTGAAATCTTGATAGCAATTCTTTTATTGGCCAGACACTGCATTTTCCTGCCAAAAGCCATATTTCTGATGGTTTCCAAAAATAACAATAATTGCAACACAAAATGCTGATGAAAAATCGTAAAAAAGGTGCCAGTTTCAAATCATGTGAAAAAAATGGACTTTTTTCTTTTTCAGATTTATTTGTTTTCTTGAGAGAAAAGAAACCTTAAGTGATCACAGCAACACGGCTTAGATTTCCAGCTGATGCAAGTCAGGTCATCCCCAAAGGGGCTGGCACTGTGTTGCATGGAGGGAAGATTTAGCCCCGTGTGTTTATGTGATGTCTTCACCCCTCTCCATTTGCTGCTGAAACCACCGGTAGCGCTCCTGCCTGCACCAGCAGGGCTGCAACTGAGCGCTGCAGAGCAAAAACCCCCACGGAGATAGAGAGAAAATCATAAGCGAATGAAAAATGGAAGTTGAAAGGTGAGGTTCGAGGAGAGGAAGTGAGTCATGGGTTGGGAATGAGGGATGGGGTCTTGGGGAGGCTCGGCAGCTCGAGCTTCAGTGACCCCCGACTGCGAGGAGTCGTGGGGAGGACGGAGGAGAGGCCAAGCATGGAGCAATGAAACCAACAGTCAGGCCCAGGGAGAGCTGTGAAACCCTGGAAGACAAGTCCATGGCGGTCATGCAGAAAGGGGAGGAATACCCAGCCTTTCCAGGCTGTCTGAGATGTTTATCCTTCCCTCTGCTTTGGTTGGGGGCTGTGTGAGACACAACGAGGTAGAGACCTGAGGGAAGCCAGGAAAGATGATGCATCTACAGCGATGGCTTAAAGCTGTGTTCAAACTCCTGACTCTGCATCTGCTGTGCTGATGGGAAAGGGGCAGCATTTCCTACGCTGCTGTAGCATGAAGGAATGGAGCAGTGTGTTTGAAATAGTTTGGATATCCTCAAATGAACCCTCTGACCTCCTCCTGCAAAAGACATCAGAACCCAGCTGAGCCATCATGAGTGTGCAGTCAGGGCTGGGTGAGTTGGCAAAGGATGTGTGGACGCAGGGTGTGGATGGCACACAGGTACCACATCAAGCAGTGCAAACATGGGGGGGAGTCAGGGCTCCTTTCCCCACCACCCTCAGGGAAATCTGTGTCTGTGTGTAGTGGGCTTTGGTGCATTTGCATCTGGTTGTGAAAAAAATGATTTGGATGCCTGCTGTGCCTTAGCAGACAGTGCCTGAATATCACAAAGGCCTTGTGCCCAGAGCATGGGGCTGGCTCAGGAATCAGAGAGCTCCTTGCAAAGGTGCTGCAGTGGCAGCTGGAGACCGAGCTGTGTGCTCACCCACTGGTGTTCTCTGCCTGCCCTAACCCCATCTCCCTGCTGCCTGCACCCTCCTGTCCCACTCCACATGGCTCCTGTGGCATCCTCGCAGCTCTGGGATCACACAGAGGACAAGTGCCAACAGGCATCCTTGGTCTCTGTCTTCAGAAACACTGGGCTGTTCTTGGCTTCGTTGGAGCCTGACTTGCATAGAAGGGAAACACCTGGCTATGATTGACTTAGTCTGGGCATGGCTTTCAGAGGGACCCAATGCTTACCAGGGAGTTATGGAGCACAGTGACTTTTCCCACCATTCACAGGAATATATATTGATAATAGATACCTGCTTTTGCAGGTAAATAAAGCTTTTCATTTCACCTCCCTGTAGTGAAAACAGACTTTAAGCTATGGCAGCAGTTTGTGTCATTTACTCTGTGAACATCCAGATGCATCTCTGCCACTCATTCATGGTTTGACTGAAGTATTTCTAGGGGCAAACGGGGCTGGAGGTGCTGCTTTCTCAGGAGATTGCAGCAGTTGCCTGGAAACCCTATTGGTGTCTGAGCTGCCATGTGCTAGGACACTAAAAAGACTTAATTCAGGGTCTGTTTCCCCAGGGGTATACACCTCAATCTCAAGGAAAAGGAGCTGAAGGGGATCTCTTGGTCCTTCAACCTCTGTATCTGCTCATTGCTTCTGGGGACAGAGAAAGAAGAACCTTGTTATTTGGAACAAGAAATTATTATTCCAGCTATTACAGCATGGAGATGCTCTATTTCCCAGGTTTTAGGACAGATGCAGAAAAGCACAGTTTTTAATGATTTCTTCTGGGTGGAAAGTCCCAGAAATACTGCACAGAACCTACCAAAGCCCTGGCTGGGCTTCTGCTCTCATGGAGTGGTTTCCACCCTCACATCCAAAAGGCTTGTGGCCAACCTACTTTAAACCCAGCATGAGATGGATCTCAGCGTGGAGGGGAGAGCCAGTCAAGGTATGTTGGATATTTCCTATCTCTTCTGATAAATCTGCAGCACTCAGGAACTAAAACTGAGCCTTTGCAGGCTGTCTAAGGGAATTTCTCTCTTGCTTTCCTAGGCCAGCACTTGGATGAGGCTTGGCAGAAGTTTCAGTGTGGATTCTACTGGGCATAACACTGGAGACTTTAATTGTTGTAGGAATTGGCTTGGAGTCCTCTATTTCTTGAACGCTGCTGAGACAAATATTCTGGCTAAGGAATCAACCCAGGCCCCCACTAACTTGGAGGCAGCACGTAGGGCCAAGCATTGCTGCGGAGCGCTGTGGAATCCTGCTGCATTCAGCCTGGCTGTGCCCTTCCACAGAGCCAGGAGGTGCCATCACTTTGGGCCACGTGCTTAAAGAATATTTAAAGGATCCAAATCCTGAAAACCAGCCCTGCTCTGGAGCCAGGGAAGCAATGCCCCTGCTGGCATCTATCACAGCTTGGTGGCCACCCTGTGTGTGTGTTAGCCCTACATTTAACACATGACATCCTTATCTCCAAATTGGAGAGACATGGATTTGAAAGGTGGACTATCTGGTGGATAAGGATCTGGCTGGATTGGTGCAGCCAGAGAGTTGCAGTCAATGGCTCTCTGTCCAGGTGGAGGCTGGTGAAGAGCACTGTCCCTCGGAGCTGGGTCCTGGTACTGGCACTCTTTAATATCTCCATCAATGACATCCATCTCCATCTCCCACAGACAGTGGGATCGAGGGCACCCTCAGCGAATTTACAGGTGACACTCCTGAAGTGGGACATCACCCAAGGGACCTGGACAAACTTGAGAAGTGGGCCCAGGGGAAATTATTGAAGTTCAACAAGTCCAGGGGCTGCACCTCAGTCAGGGCAATCCCAGACATGACTGTGGACTGGGAGAGGACGCCACTGAGAGCAGCCCTGCAGAGAAGGACTTGGGAGTTCCGGTGGATGAAAGGCTGGACACGCACACAGCACAGAAGAACAACTAAATCCTGGGCTGCATCCAAAGCAGTGTGGCCAGAAGGTCAAGGGAGGAGATTCTCCCCCTCTGCTCTGCCTTTGTGAGAGCCCACCTGGAGCACTGCATCCAGCTCTGGGGCCCCCAGCACAAGAAAGTCTTGGGCCTGCTGGAGTGGGTCCAAAGGAGGCCACAAAAGTGATCAGAGGGACGGAGCAGCTCTCCTGTGGAGACAGCGAGAGATGGGGTTGTTGAGCCTGGAGAATAGAAGGCTTCAGGAAGACCTCATTGCAGCCTTCCAGTACTTGAAGGGAGCTTATAAAAAAGAAGGTGAGTGACTTTTTCCACAGGCAGGTCATGACAGGACAAGCAGGAATGGTTTTAAACTAGAAGAGATTTAGAGTAGACACTGGGAAGAAATTCTTTGTTGTGAGGGTGGTGAGACCCTGGCACAGACTGCCCAATGAAGCCATGGGTTCCCCATTCCTGGCAGTGTTCAAGGCCAGGCTGGATGGGGCTTGGAGCAACCTGGTCCAGTGGAAGGTGTCCCTGCCCATGGCAGGGGGTTGGAACCAGGTGATCTTTAAGGTGTTGGGGGTTGGAACTAGGTGATATTGAAGGTCCGTTCCAACCCAAACCGTTCTATGGTTGTGTGATTCTGTGAGTCCATGATTCCGGGATTCCAGGATTCTATGGACAGGCCCCTCACCTTAACAACGGGCCCCACCCAGTGACAACAAGCCCAGCCCAAGGCACCTCTCCGGTATAAATCCCTCTTCCCACAGCACTCAGCTGTGCAGTGGAAGGTGCTGAGCAGGGGGGAGGATGGAGGTGTGTGCCCTGCTTGGAGGGGGTGAATAGGACATTTAGGTTGCCAGCAAACCTTGTGCAAGTTTTTTTCTGCTCGTCCTCCTGCTAGGCAGGCAATCTCACTCTGCTGCTTGGAAAATAATCCCTGGAATATCCACCAGGGATGGATTTGTTGATTGTAAAACTAAAGGAGGCTTTGGGATTAGGGATTCTGACCTCGGATGTAGCTCTTTCCGAGGCTGTGACTGCAGGTTGGTGTTTTAGCTGGAAAGCAGACATTTTTGAGCTAGCAAGTAACAATAAACGAGCTTAATATTGGTTTGTTATGCCTCTGTTAGAAGGACTTTAAATGTGTAGCCCTAATTGGAGAGAGCACCAGGTTAAAACTCAGTTAAGGGAAGCTTATTGAAGGTGTTTTTAAATTTTTTTTCTAAAAACTTGACTTTTTTTTCCTGAGGAAAGAAGTGTTTTACTCACTTTCTGAATCTATTTTTGATGGTATTAAAAAGCATGAGCTGAACTTTGTGTTTAAGTGGCATTTCCTCTCTTTTTATACTAAAATGGTAGGGTAAAGGAGCTGGGAGAGGAGAAAATTGTGATTTAAAAAGATTAGCCCCTCTCCCCTAGTCTTTTTGATAAAAGTATTTCTAAAACATTTTTTGAGAACAACTACTGTTTCTTCTTGAAGTACAAGGGATGGAATGAGTTGTGCTGGAATGAGCCTTTCACTTTTAAAAAGAAATTTTGGCAAAATATCTGTAGTTTAAATGAAGGATTTTAAATTGCAGCCATCTCGAATGCTCAGAAGTCCTTCTGTTATCTTCTGAAAACTCTGACATCTGTATATATATATATATATTTTTTTTTTTTAGGCATAGCAGTTGAGAGATGCTGCTGAAGAGAGACATTCCTTTTTTTTCTGATGAGCCTCCAAACCTGCCTGTGCTGTAAGTCAATGATGGAATAATTGTAGTCTGGATAAAGCTTTTAGTGCTGAGCATGAAAAAATAAGCATTGGGAATGGTGCTAATTTGTCTCTCCCCTTGGAGAAGAAAGACTCTTGTGGCCCAGTTGCCATAGTGTCAGCCAGAACTGATTTGCAAATGAAGGGTCTGAAACTCTAGATGAGCCTATGGCTGCTCCAAGAGTTCATCCCATAATTTTCTCAGTGCTTTTGTCTGCTTTGTAGCTCAGGGGTATGGCCAGGTGCCAGCAATATGACAGCAAGGGGTGAACACTGCCAGCAAATCCATTTTGGGCTTAGCTATGAGTATCCCAGGTGAAAAGTGTTAGCTAACTTAGTCTGACTGAAGTGTCAGTCTCCATCTCCAGGAGGTGACTCCACCTGGGATGTCTTTTGAGGAAGGGAAGGCTCTGCCCTGGATTCTTCTACCCATTTGCAGTGGGATGTTGCCTGCAGCTCTTGAGCCTCCATTAGCAGGGCAGTCCACGCTCCATGTACCCACCAGGATTTGATTTGGAAAGGTGTTCTTGACAGATGGAGTTGGATGGTTGGGGTATGGAGGGAGAGGAACACTTTGGCCACTCGTGATGGGCCTGTGTTTTGCCTCCTGCCCAGGTTCCCTGGTGTGCCAGCAGCTGGGATTGGTGGTCCATCAGGACAGCAGTGCCTGGCTGCTTCACTTGCATTGTAAGGTAAGGAGAAGCTTTATTGCACAGGAAGAAGCTCCAGCAGCTCTGCGGCCACCTCACCCTCGTCACCTTGTGTGTCACCATCTGCCATGGGCTCACAGGTGAGAACTACTTGCTTTTCTTGGAGAGATGAGTTTAAAGGTGAAGCTGACTGTCGTCACATGTTTATTGCTATTGCTTTGTTGTACCCATGTGGAGCTTATTGCAGAGTTATCCCATTCATATCCATTCACAACTGTGCTTCGCTGTTTCAAAAATTCATTCTGGCTACGTTGTTTTTTGGTGCTGCTTAGGGCAACTTTGTCCCTGTCTAATGAGTAGGGATCCTTTTCTAGGTTTGAGGACTGAGATGTGACATGGATGGCAGTTACTTGGAGTTATGCTGTCAAAGGGAAGGTTAAAAAGTTGATTTGATGTATGTTTTGTGAACAAAATCTGATGGGAATGCGGAGCTTTTTTTTGCTGCAAAGAAATGTTGTCTTGTTACATTGTGCAGATCTTTTAAGAGCAGTCTTTGGAAGCCTTCTGAAGATAAGGGGCTGGATGTGTTTGTGTTGTTAGCTGTCCCACACAGTAGTGCAGGCTGGTGGGATGGGAGAAGGTCACCTGCAGAATCTGAGGTTTCACGATGAACAAACCAACTGAGCCATGCATGCGAGTCTGTGATTTGCTTGCAATGATCCAGAGTAGCAGAAGGAGCATTTCATAGGATGTGAGCCTGCTTTTGAAGTCTCATTTTTCGGTTTTTCTTATCCAGACCTGCTGTTTTAGGACAAGTGGGTGATTTGCTACAGGTGTTCCTCGTGGGATGGTGAGTGAGCAGTGAAGGGGATCAGGTGTAGCTGGGAGTGTAACTAAATACCAGTTCAACAAACCAGGTCTTCTGGCTCTGTGAAACCCTGTCAAAGTTATTTCTTTTACTCTTGGGGAAGGATTTTTGCAGCATCTGGGATTTCTGGGAATTCTTCCTTCTGGTTGGGTTAAACCACAAGTAGAGCAGAAGCTGTGCTCATCTAATATGCCTGTCCATGCAGCTCCACCCAGAGCCTTCACGGGGTGTTCCTTGCATGTGGAACCAAGTCCTGGGACTGAGAAGTGTCTAATGGCACAATAACAAAATCAGTTTCAAACTGAAGCTACTAAAAATTGGGGAATACATCTGCTCTTCCTGTTAGCTTCATGTTCTGCTGAGATATCCTGGAATACCCTCACTCAGTTGTTCATCTGAGTCTCTGGACAAGGCATTGGGCTTTTTGTTTGATAAGGAGTGAAGATGCATCAGTGGGACTGTAGCAGGCCTGGAACAAATTTGGGAATGATATTGTTTCTGTTGTTTTGTTGGGTTTTATTTGTTTTGGTTTTCCCCGGGTGACTTGTCTCCTTGACTAACTGAGGGTCAAGATAAGTCTGTTCAAGTTTGAGTTTTTGGATGGTTTGGGGTATCATTTAACCCTGTATAATATATGTTCTATCTATAAAATAGGTTTTAGCAGGTTTCATATTAGTACAGAGACAGCAATCCTAACAAATCCCCTTTCCTTCAGTTAGTAAGTAAAATATAGACTAAAATCCTTGTTGACTGCAGGGAAAAAAGTCCTGCAGATATTTCTTGACCCTGCTTTATGTCCTGGTGTTTGTTACCAGTCACTGGCACAATCAAAGAGCTTCATTACAACAGCTGAAACCAGAGTCCCTAAAATGTGGAGTGGTATGTTTGACCTGGTGTTAATTGTACTTGTCAGTGGTATTTAAGTGGCAGAGTGAGGGCAGATGTGTTATAGATAGCTTTTCTGAGCCAAGATTCAGTAGCAAAACAGGATGTGGCTTTCATAAAGGGAATCCCTGTATCTGGCAACATCAGCTTCAGATCCTGGAAACCAGCACCCACAAAAATGGACAATACTGGGGTTTGCTTGGATGCTGGAAGGCAGCAGCAGATCAGGTATGGTGGGGGCTGGGGGAAGGAGGGGGTGTGAGCACCAACCTGATGCACTCGGCTTTGGAGCAGGAGAGCTGAGGTGATGCCTGGTTCTTGGGCAGGATGTCTTCTGCTGGGAATGGGATCAGCTGCTTCACCATCTCTTGACCTGCTCTCTCTGACATGTGAGCCCCAGATTGTATCCTGGGAATGTGCAGCCCAAACAGCAAGACTGTTTCTGATCCTTTTCCTGAAATGGAAGAAAATTCTGCTGTTACAAAGGAAAATAAGGCTTTTATGAGTATTGAGTCCAGTTTAATCATGGTTGCAACCTTTACTCTCAGGCTTGTTTTTTTTTTTTTTTTTCAAAATGCATTCTCATTTCCCTGGTCTCCTAATGATTCTCTGGACAACAGTGTGCCTAAGATGCATCTGGTTCTGAGCTCTTTGTGGTGTTCAGCTGATCATATTTCCATGTTTGTTGTACAGTTGAACAGCTTTTTGCTTCCTTTGTCTTGATGGGCATAAACTAGACTTTTTCTCCTTTGTTTCTGCCCCCTCCCTACCCAGTTCCCAGCAGCTTTATTTTTTAAGCTCAATAAAGTCTGATCAAGGGGTATAAAAAGTGGAAAAATGGCTTTGACCTTTTCACAGGGATGGAGAGATCAACAGCATCAGTGCACCAGTATCTTTGGAGTTAGCTCTTGAGGTTAAGAGAAGAAAGGTAAATATTCTCAAATTAGAAAAATGAAATTATTATTACTTTTTCAGTATGTGGACTGCTATTGCCAGGACGAAATGTAATTATTAGTCTCCTTTGGGGGTGTATGAATAAAAACAGCTCCTGATTACTAGAGCTATATTCAAAGTAGAATTGAAGCATGTTCCTATTTGAATAGTGAGGAGCAAGCTGCACAGAGAAATCTGGAAGTTACTGGGCTCAGTGCAGAGGTAACTGGGTTAAGTTCTGTTCTAGATGTGACCTTGGAGGGCCTTGCCTGCCCCTCCACATCTCTGAAATGCAACACACAAGCCAGAAGACTTTGCAGTAATGTGTGGGGCAGGTTCCTGTAGTGGCTGGTCTATTAATCTGCATGTGTTAGCAACCCAAAACCAGAGATTAGGGGAGTTACAGGGCCTCATTCAAGGCTGTTCCTGTCTGGAAAAAGTGAATTTGGTCTTGTTGGGGCTAATACCAGTTCATGTATGAGGGTCTCTCACTGCTGGAGCACCAGCAGGGTTGAAGCCAAGCGGGGTGAGAAGCTGGCTGCAGCGAGGGTACAGTTTGCTTGAGCTGCCAGGGTTTCCTTTTAGATTCCTTGCCTGAGGTTTTGACTTCGTTCTGTAGGCTCTTCACATATTTTGCAAGTCAATAATAAAGCTTGTAAGAAAAGGTGTATTGGGAGAAGGAATGCTATAAAGCCTGGATCTTGCATTATTTCTGACTCTTCTGTGGTCCTGTGGCAACTTCTGACCAATAGCTAGGATTCTGTAGCTGCTCCAGTGTCACAGAATGAGCTAGGCCTTTCATTTGGGATTCAGGGGAGTAGCTGTTTACCCTGTGTTTGCTCTGCACCCCACGGATAACTTGAAATTCTCCTAGATGCCTTATGACCACAAGTTTTTCCTGAAAAATGGAATAGGACACCTTTTTGGCTGCCTCTAAACAATGGAAATTTTGCTGAGATTTTTCTGTGGAAGAGGAACAATGCAATCTCAACAGAGAAGTTAATTATAGCAATGGAAATTTTTCTTAAAGACTTTCTGATGTGAGGCTGGTATTGCTTTTCAGCAGGATAGAACTCTCAGAAATGCCACTTTTAATGAAAAATGCTTTAGTGGCAAATACTTTCCACAGTGCAATGGTTATTCTTGGGTTTGTCTGAAGCATATTGAACCTCTGTATTTCTTTGTGGAGTTGTGTAACATGGTTTGGCTCTGCCTTTTCACTCTTACTCAAGTGCAGTACTGGTCTAGGTGAGGTGGGTGCCAGAGAAGTCATGGGAACTGAATATATGGTAATGTTGTGCTCAGGCTGTGATTTGTATTGAGCTGCTGTATGGAGTAAGACAATTCTGAACCCTGGAGTTGGGGATATTTGCTTCTTTGGCCCCTTTGGCCCCTTGGCCCCTCTGGACCTTCAACCCTTATTCTCATATCTGTCTTAAAATCCATCTAGACCGAGCTACTCCTGATATACCTGGGTTTAAATAGGTGATAATTCTCCTAAGACTTGATCCTGTAGGCTGATTGCCAGGGAAGGACTGCCTTGGATGTAAGCAACAGGTCTCATCTTACACAGATACAAACCTAAAGCAGGGCTCTGGCAACAGAACACACTTTTTTTTCCTCTGTAATGATGATGTTTTTGAGGAGAAGGCAGATACTTTCATATAGCTGAGGTATCCCATCTGTTCTTCCTATTCCACCTCTGAACAGTCCAACCAGTACTTTATTTTCTGAGTCTGTGGCATCAGACTTGCTGAGTTCCCTCTCTTTTCTGGAAATCTCTGCAACTATGAATAAGGAAGGCTTGTGCTGGCTGGGGAGGTGTGAAGCAAGTGGCCAGGCTGGGACATGGTATCAGATTGCCACTGGCACTAATAAAAGGACTGATAATCTTGTCATGTTTTTGAATACTCAAGCAACTTGTACGGCCTTAATACAGAGGGGAGGAGCTGAAGGGAGTGAAGAAGGGACTGGCCACAAGGGAGTCCACCTGTAAAATAAAAGAACTCCAGGGTTTTGTAGGTCACTATGATGCTCTCTTTGGGATCTCCTGGTACAGTGGGAATTTCGAGGCAGTGACCAGAGCTGGCACAACTCCTCCAGCACTGTGCTGTGCCTGGCAGGCACCTGCCTTTGCTACAGCAGAGGCAGAGAGGTGGTGGGATTCTGCCCTTTGGTGCCATGATGACTGTAAGTGCAAGTGGGATCAAAGGGAATTAGATACACTGAGGAAGGAGCAGCTCAGCAGTGGCTGTGATCATGCAAACCTTTACTGCATAGGAAACTGTTCAGAAAGAGGTTCTGCACTTGAATGGACCTTTGCTCTTAAGTGCTGGGGTGCCTGAAGTCTGGGTTCTGCTATGGTATCAAGGGAGCCCCTTTTTGGCAAAGCTGAGACCTCATCCCAAGGGTGGGTTTTGGCTCACAGCTGAGTCTTTCATGTCTGCATCTCCTGGAGAACCACTA
Organism: Daphoenositta chrysoptera; assembly: GCA_013397915.1. Lineage (NCBI taxonomy): Eukaryota > Metazoa > Chordata > Aves > Passeriformes > Daphoenositta > Daphoenositta chrysoptera. The sequence continues at coordinate 1,338,296 of VZRO01002549.1, forward strand.
AATGTGCTCCAGGTGTGTCTAGGATCACTGTAATGGCACTGAACAAGGGTGTTGAGAGCTGTCCTCTTCCTTCTGAGCATCTTAATGGCTGGACATGTATATTAGAGACCAGGGGTTTTGATGGCCTGTGGCTTCTACTTCCAATAGTACTCTTCCATGTTAACCAGTCATTAGATAACTAGTCTTGGATCCAAAATAAATGTTTAGCCCTGGAACCAGAGCTCAGCACTTCTCAGACCACAGGACAAAATCTGGTCCCTGCTTGCTTTTCTCTTCTGGGCCCTGTGAGCCTGGTGTGGTAGCCTGGTCTGAGGGAACCCTTCACTTCTGGAGGGTGTGGATGGAGAGGACGACCTTCAGTCCCTCCTGGCTCTGCAGGTGAGGGTGTCTGTCACCAAGTGTCTCTTCAGGGTCTGGGATGCCTCCCTTTCTGCTGAGCTTTGGGGGGAAAAAAGGAGTTTATCCGTGCCCAAAGAATTGTGTCGATTTCCTACTGCAGGAACAAATTAAGGGTGAATCCACCAGTTGGAGGCCTGTTGTGGCAGAGGCTTCTGTTTACTGCCTGAAAAGTTATAGACTCAGCAACATGAGTTATGGAGCCTTCTCTAGCACCCATAAATCATGGAGGAGAATCAGAGTCTTCAACCATGTACCCACCCAGGCTAATACCATTTCTTGCAGCTGGAATTAATCATGGCATTAGGCAAACAACGGGGGTTCATTAGGACCAAAGGTGACTTTAATTTAATTGAAATATAACTTGGCAAGTAAAGAGGCGATCCAGTTCACAACACCTAATGGGAGGTCTGGGTTATATATGGAAAAGTTAATGGCCGTAAAAATATCCAAACAACATATTTGTGCACGTGTTCCAGTAAAAGTCTGAGCCAACTACTTTTTAATGGTTTGGGTTTTCAGATGTATATATTCATGTTCTTAAAATAAGAATAAGACTATATGAGCACAGAAATACGAGGTGGGTGAGGGTATGAGGGAGAGGAGCCTTGTGGTCAGGACAGCATTGGTGAAAGTCACCTTCCCCCTTGTGCTGGAGGAGGCTGCTAAACATCTTCTGTCCCCAGAGGTTGTGTCTGTGTAATGGATGTTACAGCCTTGCTCTTAGAGGTTGAGGAATAAAGGTTCTTACCTGGTTTCTCTGCTGTTTTGGGTCAAGGCACCGTACAAATGTACCTGAATGGATGTTTGGAGTTTTTGGCAGTTTCATGTATTTAGATTTCATATAACTACATGATCCCAAGAAATAAATGAAAAGCCCTTAAATAATGATATTGGCATTCCCTTGTGAATGACCACCCACATCCCCCAAAATAATCATATTTAAATACCAGTTAAATCAGCCTGTAAATCAGTGTGACAACAGAGGTCTTTTAACCTTGCCTCTCTCCTGTATAACAGGTCCTCCCATTTCTGCATACACACGGCCTCATAAACTGACTCCTACATAAAATATTATTTATATTTTATTAGGTAAATATATGACAGTATGCACACATCGGTGGGCTGTGACTTCATAGGACCAGCCTGCAGAGTATGTACTATGTAGCTTTATACCTATTTTATTCCCCAAGCTGTTTTTCATAGAGAAGGGGCCATCTATATTTTCATGGGCATGCAATCTGTATATCCAGCAATGAATGTGAATCTCTACTTTGGAACAGACCAGTGGAAATAAAATTATATACCCACAGGTTTTTTTTTTTAAATCCCCTTCTCACTAGTGTTTTTCCTTCCCCTCAATTTCTTGTGGAAGAGGTCATCTGATGGGCCATGATGGAACATTGCCTTGTAGTTGGTTTCTCATGAGCTGGCCAGTGCTGGTAGTGTGATGCCAGCATTTTGGAAGCTTGTGAGATGCTTGATTCCTCAGTGCTTGGATTGAGAATGATAGAACCATTAAGGCTGGAAAAGACCTTCAAGGTCATAGAGCCCAAGCTTTAACATAACACTGCCAGGTTCACCACTAAGCCATGTCCCTGAACATCTGTGTGTTTTTTGAACACTTCAGGAACAATGATTCCACCACTTCCCTGGGCAGCTTGTTTTTATGCTTGACCACCCTTCCAGTGAAGAAATTTTTTCCCAATATCCAGTAGGTGAAAGTGAAGAGTCTTAGATGGTGGTGTGTTAGGAGTGAATGGTGAAAGAATATTTATGCAGGGAAAGAAAAACAAAAAAGAGGAGGGGCAGGGGAACAGAAGCAAGATAGAGGACAGGGAAAGAAAAGGGTCATGTGGGAGGCTTTAGCTCGGTGTTATTGCTTTGGGCAGGTCACTTGGGATGCTTCTATGCTGGAAGGGACTGCAACAAGGCACTTGGAGAGCACACAGGCAGGCGCCGGGTAGGAAAAGAATCCATCTCTTGATGGCTCGGCTGAGATTGCCATATGGTTTTGCTTAGATGGTGCCTCTTGGGGTTTGCTCTGTCTTTCGGTGGCCTGTGTGCCTGTTTCTCATTTCAGCAGTTTCTCTGATGGTTTTATCTCCACGTCCTTTGGGTTTTGGACTACTGGGGAAAAGACAGTCTTTTTACCAGCTGACTTGAGCCTTCAGCAGGGCTCACCTTGTAGTCAAGCTGGCTTTAAGCATTTCCTTTTCAGTAAAGCAGCTCTCTCAGAAGTTTTGTGAAACCTGCAGTTCATAAGCAGGAAAAGAAAAATGAGATAAAGCGACAAATGAAAAACTTGCTGCAGACAGGAGATGGTGGACTTCCAAGCCCCACAGGGAGGAGAGGGAGTGAACGTTCATAGTGAACCCCTTTCATTATTGTCACAGCAGATAAGAGATAGGCAGTCATTGCTGCTCTTATCTCTGGTTTTAGCACGGAAATGTGTCTGCCAGACACCTCCTCCCTGCGCTGGAGCTGTCTCCAAAGGGATCTCCCCAAAAGGGGGAGCTTTTAACCCACCATACGGTGTGTCCCCCACTGGCTGGCCTGTTTCACTGTGTTGGAGACACTGTTGGACAGAAAGTGTGCTTTGCACCTTGAGGTCACCCCTAAACCTTACCCATCCTCCTTGGTATGGGGAAAATGATGTGTGAAAGCAGCCACGTTTCACCTCAAAACCCTTGGCTTGAGTTCCTTCTTATCATAGCTCTGCCCCCCCTTAAGACTTGGAAAATTTTCCCTCAGAGGAGGTTACTTGTCTTCTGTTTCTGCAGGGAAACAGCAGCACAGGGAGGTGAGCTGCCTCCGAGGTCTCTGTAGGGTCCCACATGACAGCTCTTCCCACGCCTCCTCCTCCCGACATCTGTTAACATCCCTGTCTGTATGGTGCCTCAAAAGGCCAAAATGCCAAAAGAAGTGTGTTTATTTTTAACTGCTGATGGCATATTTGACCTTCCCCAGCACTTTTTGGCACCTGGTGTCTTGACTACCTTCACATGTGTGACCCTGCATCTGTGAAGCAACCTTAAAGGACTTGACTTTAGCTGTCAATCAGTGTGTGGGAGCCTGATCCTGTCACCTTTCCTGGCCTGATGCTGCCCATGCCAGCTCTGCCCTTTTTCCCTGTGCCAGCTGGTGCCTGGCACAGCCCCCTCTGCAGCACACTGACTCCAAGCTGCCTCTGTGCTTGGTGCATGGCAGAGGGCTGCAAGCAGAACGACCCGTGCAAACCCTCTGTGCTGGGTGTGTTTGTTCAGCACTCTGGTGGCCTGGTGTTGGCTTGGTGCCCTTCAGCTCGGCCAAGAAGTCAGGCAGAGTGAAAGTGAGCCAGTTGGTTGTTCTTAGAAATTTCCTTGGAAGAAATCTAGGTTGGTCCCAGCCCTGGCCTGCTCCACCAGAACTGCTTTGTGCCTTGCACTGGCAGTGTGGTTCTCCTCAGAGGCAATGCTCTGACTCCCTGCAGCCTCCAGGGCTAAACCCCTGTGGCTTTTCCTGATCCATTGGGCACAGCAGGCTGTGAGAGGCACCACAGCTCAGGCAGGCATGGAGTGAGGAGTGGATTGAATGCGATGCTGAGGTGACAAACGTACCCTGGCTCCTCCAGTGCTTCACCTTCAGCTTTCTCACAAGGATGGGTGTGACTATAGTTGCAAGCCTGTTTGTGTGCAAACCTGGGGGCATTGAAGGGTGTTGAGCTCAAGCCCAAGCTCTCACTCACATTCTGGGGGCTGAACATGTCTGTCCTCACCCCTTTCTCCCTCCCCAGCCTGGACTTGCTATTTGCTGAGCAAAGCCAGCAGTGAGGCTGAAAACCAAGGAGTTGATCGGGCTCAATTTGCTTTTCTGGGCTTCTGTGCAAAGTAGCATTTGTCAGAAGGTAAATGAGGTAAACTAGTTCCTAATTAGTCTGCACAAAGGGTCTAATGCTATAAATGTGGAGCGAGCACTATAAATCCAGCTTCGAGCTGGCTGCACGGTAATTTCCCTGTATAGACAAGCCTCAAGTCACAATTCATTATGGCTCTGCTTCATAGACCCTCCGATGTTGTGCTTCCCCTTTGCTGAGGGCAGATTGTCAAGCTGTGACCCTGCCTTAGTTAATTAACCTTCAAATGGGATTTATTTTCCCTTAGTTACTTGTGCGTGCACACATTTGGTAATAATGACTGTCCGCTTTCCTCGCACTCGCTAAAAGGGGAGTAAGTCATTTGTTACAGCGTTTTACCAGGGGTAAAAAAATAAAACAAAAAAAAAATCCAGGCCTCAACTTTCATGGAAAATTGATAGCTTTATGCCAGAAAGAGACAGTTCCATCACAGCCACTTCTTCAGCTGTCTGCAAATATTTGAAACCCTGAGATATTTAATGTTTTTCAGATGGCGATAAATCTGCAATAGTGTGGGCTTGCTCGAGCTTAGTGAGAGATGAAGTGAGATAGGAGAAAAGGCATGAGCCAGCACGGGAGAGGTATTGCTGCTCACACTTCTGCTGATGTCAGGACAGGTTTTCAGGACCTTCCAACATACCAGCTGGCTTCTCTTCGCCAGGGAAAAATATACACAAATGTGAGCTTCCAGTTCAATTCCCATCCAGTTGTGAGCTAAATGTTTGCTTTTTTTTGTTTTCCGCCCCCCTTTTTTATTATTTTTGCAATCTGACATTAAAAATATGAACCTACAGCTGGGGAGGGAGAAATGTTACTGGCTGAAACCTTATTTTTTTCCCTGCATCTGTCAAGCCTGAGATATTGCTCAGGGTTTGTTTGTTTAACCTTTTGTTTGCTGTTCAGAACCTTGGTGGCAAGTTGCAGAATGTGGTTTGGTTGCAGATGTGTTGGTGTCTTACACTGGGTTTTTTTAAGGGGGAAAAAATAGTCAGATCATCTTCACGTGCTTTGCGTGCAGCATTGCCTCTGCCTGGGGTAAGCCTTGGATCTCTTTCCCTGTTCCTCTGATACACCTGATGTGCCTGGGGGTTGGTCTGTAGGGAGGTGCATGGTCCAGGGGAAGGCTCTGGGATTGACAGCGACCTTGAGGGCAGGAATGAAGTCTTATTGGTGGCTCATCCATCAGGAATGAGTGCTGAGAAGGGGCAGGAGAGGATTCTGTCTGGCTTTCAAGATGCTGGGAGTGTGCGTGTCTCACGAGCTGAGCAGTGTGGTGACAAGCTGGGGAAATATGGTGAGGCCCAGATGCTTAACTGAGCAAATTGTCATCATCCCCCAGAAATACGGATGGCAAGCTGCAGCAGAGCCTGATAGCACTGGAGCACGAGGTCACCTGAATATTTTCTTAGTTATTTTCCTTTGGAAGTATGGAGTAAAACAGTTATTGCAGAAAATGCTGCTTAATTTATTGGGAGGAACCAAGGAGCAGTCTGGTTCTCCAGATACCAGCACCTTTCAGAGCAAGTGAAGGAGGTTTGGGTGATGCCAGGGGAATTGTGTGCTGTGAGCAGCCTGGAGTGGCAGAGGGACTGGGCTGGATCTCAGTTTGGGTTTCTTGCTTTCAGCCTGCCATGCCTAAATCAAATCCCCCCCCCCACAACTGCAGCTGCGATTCACTGATGGGTTTTGTCCAAGTGTCTGTTCATGAAGTTTTAAAGAGACAGAAACACCTCAGCAATTTGATTTTGGCAAACAGCTGTGAGCCAAGTGTGGAAAAACAACAAAAAAAAAATCCCTGTAAAAATCAGGGAAAATGCCTGCAAATTTCCACACATTTCACAGAGGCAGTGTGGTCTCGGAGACAGCAGGGTGGTCTGGATGTTTTAGTGCTGGTGTAGAAAACAGGCGCTCCTGTGCTCAAATGCCAGCTCCACCACTGATGTGCCATTTCTCCTTGGCGAAGGCGCTTGACCTTTCCACGTCTTGGTTCCTCTCTTCTTCCCTTTCCCCCTTTTTTCACTTCAAAAATGAGAATGAGTGGCCCCAAAGCTGGGTGGTGGCCAGCGTGGGCCTGGCACAGCCAGGGAAGGTGGGGCAAAGGTGGCTGTGTTCCCAGGTTTAAGGGAGGCCAGGGACTGGGGATGTTCCAGGAATGAAGAGCGTCTTTGACCTCGACAGAGGCCCCGATCCTGCAGCACAAGCTGTTCATGCTTGGCTACCTCCCCCCTCCCTGCTCTGCTCGAGTATCCCAGGGAAGGGAAGAGGTTTTTCTAGCACCCGGGCAGCCTGGGTTTGGCAAAGCCCGTGCAGTCTCCACACCCTGCTTTTACATATTCATGCCTATCCAAAATGTTCCCTTCTGGGCTGGACTTTCCCAGGCTTCACCTCTGGTCTGTGAGCTCATGAATCACGGGGAAGGAAACTCTTTTGAAAAGGGTGAATTTTTTTTGGGCAGAGCTGCAGCAGCTAAAATGGCCTAATGCTGTCTGCAAAGGTGGGGAGGTGCAGGGGCTTGGTGGGCTATGAGTTTGGAGAAGGGAGATGAGAAAGCAACCCAGGCATCCTGGCTGTCATCTTTCCTGTGCAGTTGCCTCCCCTGTCTGTCTTCTTACTGACAATCCCAGTTTCTCTGCTGTTGAATGAATGGAAAACCTCCAATAGGAATTGATTCAGGCCCTAAATTTTGAGCACTCTGAGGACATCCAGAGCCTACTGCCAAGTTCAGCAGAGCTTAGTAAAATGTGCATTTCAGTTACTTTTGCTTTTTTCTCTTCTGGTGTTTCAAAGACAGTATTAGGAATTTAGATGAAATAACCTGGGAGAAACAAGACTAATTGGTAGCTTGGGTGTACCAAAGTTGAGGATAAGTTGAGTATTTTTTTTCCCTGTTTGTTGTCCTGCTGGTGCTCATGGCACAAAACCTGCAGCTAAGAAGGACCTGCTGTGCTTAGGATTTTATCCTCTTTCTTACAGTGATCATCCCTGAGTGGCTGTCGGCAGAGAGCTGCCAGGCCCCTGAACAGTTGTAAATCAGAGCCCCTCTAGGGCAGTTCAAACTTGCATCCAGAGCTGGTTTTGGTATCACTGAGTCCAAAGGATGTGAGGTGCTCTCTGTCCCTCCTCTCTTCTCCTGGGCTTACACCCACTGCAGTTACTGCAGAACAAACAGGGTGTGTGGTGGAGGTAACACTGCTCTTTTGACTGAAACCCTCTGAAATGGAAACACCAACATAATTTAAGGCTTCTGACTTTTTAAAACTTGTATTGGTTTTATTCTGGACTTAACTTTCCCTTCTTCCATTATTCAGTGTAACAGGGACCTAGCCACAAGTCAGGCTGCCTTACTTCAGTGCTAGCTCCTGCCAGCTCCACTGAAAAGTGAATAACTGGAGAGCTACCTAGCAGAATAGTCAACGAATGCTCCATGTAGCTCTTTTGGAAACAAATATTATTTGCTTTCCTAGATCCACCCAAATAATGTTGTTTGTTCTGCATAATTGGCTTAAAAAGAACTAACTGTGTATCATCTTAATACTATGAAAATGTACTGTAAGTAACTATGGAAAGTTCTTGCCTGTTGGATTCAGAGTATGAGCTGCATGACTTGAATTTTAAAGATGATCTTTGCTTAATAAAAGTGCTGTTTTCTCTGATGAGGAATCCAACACGTCCTTCTATTCCAATTAAGGCATTTCCTGGAAATTTCCACTTTCTTGTAGCTTGCTGTTCTAGGGCAGTTAAGCAGAAAGCATTAATGAAGTATTTTGTTGTAAGATGAGGTTATTTTTACAGGCTGTAGCCACTATGCTTTTCCTGACATTTTATGATATATAATTAATAGCAATGGGAACCAAAATACTTTTGCCAAGGATTGAAATGATTCTAATATGTTTCGTAGCATGTTGTCTGTGCTTTTTATCCATTTTCTTATTTCTTTGAATCCAGGTCCAACAAAGCACTTAAAGAAAGCACTATGAGAATTCTTTGACAACCCATTTCCCCCTGCTGTCCCCTAACCCCTCTTTGGAAACTGAAGCCTTGGTCAAAAATGAAAATTTTAACAGAAAGTTCCTGCTTTCTCTGTGTTTTCTGTGGGAAGTGATTCCTCCCAGCAGCCTTTTGGTAGAGACATGAAAATGGGATGTGGGGGGTGGCTCCAGATTTTGCAGTGCTGGGAGAGGTGTAGGATTTTGGCCAAAGCACCCCTGGGAACAGAGCAGTCTCAGAGTAGGTAGGAGTTGGGGATCTGGTTCTCTTGCAAGCCTTGCTTTGGGCTGTTCATGGTTTTCTGAAGAGCACAGGAGTGAGTTGAGCAGGGTTATAATACCAAGTCCTTCTGCCCCTGGATGGAGTGTAAAAGGCAATGTTCCAGGTCTGCTATACATTGGGGTCTGGCACAGAGCTCTGGTTCCCTCAGCAGTGGTCCTGGGGCTCTGCTCCACGGGATGATCCACAGTGCTCCCAGGCTGGTGTTTGAGAGTGCCATGGAGCCAGGACCTGCTTGTTGGCCCCCTTGCAGAGTGGGCAAGGGCTGGCACATCTCTCCTCCTGGAGCCTTGGCTCTTCCTCCATGTTTGTTGCAGGAAGAAACTTCCAATAGGTGAAAAACAATATTCTTGAGATGGGAAATTGACTGGAGGTCCAGCTCTGTGTGTAATCACAGGCTTAATTGTCAGTCATGGGACCCCACTGCTTTGAGGTATGACTTGCTCTTTATGGCAGCTTTTAAATCTATCAGGAGGTCTTTACACCTCATCTTTGCCACACTCGAAACCAATTAGCAGCAAATGTATCTGAATACGTGGGACCTCTTTCCATTTCCCTTGGGTATAGGGAAACTCTGCTATCTAGCAAGCTTTATAGGCTCTTTGCCTGTTTTGCCTGAGAGTTAGGCATTCTTAAAATTTCTTTAAGCTACCAGAACCCTCTTTCTGGAGAGGAGCACCAAGTGCCAATGCTGCTTAAGATGGCAAATATATGTTTTTTTGGTGTAGGCATTTAAAGGAGTGCCTGACCACTCAAGGAGCAAGAATCTTGTACTGGAGAGGCAAAGAGTTTCCACTGAAAGGCTGTCCCACTGTGCAGAACAGCCCCTTCACTATCTCGTGGAGCTGCAGCACTCTGGGGACATTCTCCATATTATAAATGGACTTCATGGCCTCTCGTGCGCATCCAAGTGAAGCACAGGCAGGGCTCTATGCCTATTTTGACAACTTTAAATTAACATACCATAGCTGCTCAAGTGTTATGACAATGTTCTGTGATCACAGGTCCCAAGAGACATTTAATGCTTTGGAACAAACCAGTCTCTGGCCTGAAGTGTCTCAGGTTAGCTGGGGTTGCACCATTGATGGATTTGACCCTGTGAGTTCAGAGGCTCCAGCAGGCTGTTTGCAAGAGTCAAACTCTGGCAAATGATCGACTCTGAGCTCAGTTGGAAAAGCTTGTGAAATGAAATCACAGTGCTTTGCCCATTAGGCTTGGGATGAAAAGCGAGCCTGAGAGCTGCCAGTGGCTCATATTTCATGTGCAGAGATTTACTTGTATTAGTTAAGATTGTGATGAGTTTGAGAAAGAGAGAGGGAGACAATTTGTAAGCCAACACAGAAATAATACTTCCCTATAGTAAGTGTATAATGAGAACTGGTGCTTTTATTGGATTGAGTAAGTTCAGATTGTTTTTAAGATATACATGTTTTGAACAGTGAACTGTATCACTTGTGATTGACCTCCTGTGTTATTTTTACATCACTTCTTATTTCTCTACATCCTGAGTTTGCTTCTGAGACTTTTGTTCCTATTCCTCTGCTCTTTTCCTTTCACACCTCTTCCCTTAATCTTTCCTGCTCTGGCTTTGGAAGCCTGTTTGCTTTTAATGGATAACTAATATTTGTCATAGAGAGTGCATACTTTGCACCACGCAGGTCTCTAGATGTGATTACAGCACATATAAGCAAACTAGAGCTGGTTTTAATCAGAAAGGAACGTAGCCATGGCATCAAAGAGCCCCAAAGAGCTTTGCTTGTGCCGTGGTTTGCAGCAGACACACTGACCACTGCAGCAGTGTCCTTCATTGCCTTGTGCTTGCTGTGGAGCTCAGGTCATCTGGCAATTAGATCTGGTAAAAAGAACAAACTCATCTGCAATGCTGAGTCTGGCAGAGTCCCCACCACAATGGCATGCCACAGTCCTGCCTGGTTGCTGACAGATTTCCCTGTAACTTCAAGGTTTTGGCTCTTGAATCTAATGGTTGAGGTCAAGAATTTAATTAAACTTTGGATAGAGGAAAGCTGCCCATCTACTGGATCCCTTCCAGAGCAAGAGAGCTCTCTCACAGTAAGGAAGGGAGGTGATTTCAACTGATTTAATACTCCTTGGCTTTGCATGATACTTCCTCTTTGGTATGGGATTTTATTTTTTCCATGCTTTGCATTTGGTGCCCAGAACAAGATACAGATCCTACTGGTTTCTTTGGGAAATGGTAGATGTGTCCCAAAGCAGGGAGCCAGCTGTTTGGCTTGGGCAGGTGATTTCAGACCCACTTCCTGAGAAATCAGGGCTTGGGTTCTTCATTTGGACTTCAAGGGGCCTGATTTTCTGAATGAGCTGAGGATCTATCTGCCTTCTGAACATCTTCTAGGGCTCCCTACAGAGCAACCCCCAGTATTGTCTACCCTTAACAAGCAGTGGGAATGAGGATGTAGTATGGTTCATTATTTACCTGTGCTTCTGCAGGACTCAGGAACAGATGGGGGAGACCAGTCTGTGAGCAGGAAAAACCCAACCAACACATCAGCCCTGCCCCAACTCACTTTCAGACTAGCAGTGATCTGTCTTCCCCAGCTCACTGTATGCAAGCAGGAATGGCTGGGGAGCACTGGAGTCAATGAACAAATGGGCCAGAGGTTACACTGAATTTTAGAGTAAGAGAGAGGTAAGAGTAAGACAGAAATATATATATATATATTTAAATA
>VZRO01002549.1:1349569-1503810 GCA_013397915.1 Daphoenositta chrysoptera
TATATATAAATGTTTTAATTCTGGAATTCCACTGCTCCTTGGCCTGTGTGGAAGTACTCATCCACACTTGGAGTGGATGTGCTGGTGGTGTACATGTAGATGGAGCATTAAGAGATCAGAAAATTCCTCAAATCTCATTCACAGCAGGACTAGGTACCAAACTGGTTTTAAAGAAGGTTGCACTGAAACTGTTGAAAAGCTGTTGAAGAGTTTCTGACAGAAAACTGGGATTTCAACCAAGAGGATTTGGTTCCCGTGGGTAATTTCTGGTTTTCATCAGACCCTGATCATACAGTCTAGCTCTCCACACACCTCCATTGTTCATCAAACTGGGCAAGAATGGAGTATTTTTTGCCCCAATACCTTTTGCCAAAATTTCTGTTTATATATATATGTATGTAAAAAAAAAAGAAAGCCGATTATTATTTTTACCACTGCTCCCTTTTCTCCCTTTGAGTGCATAAAGCTTCTAGAACACACCATGTTCAGCTGGGATATCTCTAGGTGGGCTCATTCCTGTGCTGAATAACCATGGAAAGTGAGAGGAAAGCAGGGGTGTCCCTCTAGCAGAGTAACTCCGTGCCCCTCCAAGGATTTGGAGAACAGTTAAGAAGTGATCAGCTACAAGAGGAAGAGGCCAGGAGAAATGAGAATAGTGGGGGTAGAGTTTGCCTTTGATCATGGCAGCTGCAGCAAAGCCACGTACTGTCAGATCTGCTGGGAAGTTTCTGCCCATGGATGAAGAAAAAGTGGGATGGAACTCCCTTCAGGGAGCAGGGCTGCTGTTCCCAGCATGAAGGACCAGGGTGTTGGCAGGCAGAGAATGGGATCCCTTGTGTTTGGGTCACACTTGTGTCCATGTGGTTCCTGAGCAGTTCATATCCCTTTGCTTGAGTTGCATCCTGGTTTGGGGGAATATCCTCTGCTCACTTGGAACCTGGACGTAGGGTGGGTCCATGAGAACATTCCTGTGTTTTTTAGGTTTAGGTCTTCATTAGGAATGTGTTTCACAAACATCTCTAGCAGGCTGTTTTCAGACAGAGATCCTGCCGGGGGTTCGTGGTGCAGGTCACTCCGAACCCGGTGATGTTACCCTTGTCCCTGCCCCTCAATTTGCAAATGTTTTTTTCATTTGTTCCATGGTGACTTTTGAACTGCCCCTGTTTTAAGACTGAAATGAGAGAGATAAAATGTTTTTAATTTTAATTAAAACAAAGTTTATTTTATTTCATTAGCTAGCCATGTTATTTCAGGGCTCTACAGTAAAGTTATATGTTACCCTGTGGGTACTTCTAATTGTGTTACGAGGTTTCTAGTTCATTCTGTCCAGAACAGTTTGACTCCTGTGCTGAGCTCCATCCTCCTGCAGCCTTGAACCAGCACAGCTAATGAAAAACACTCCAGTAATAACAGGGGGCTCTCAAGGGCTCCAGATAATTGAGGAAAGGTACTATTAATTTTACTGGAAGGCAAGCCAGCTGAGCTCTGAGAGCCTACTGCTAAAGATACCAAGAAATAGGGCCTGATCACTTTGGAGGAAAGATAAGAATGTGGAAGCTGGTCAAAGTAAACCTACAGAGCTAGGGAAAACATTCTGTCACTAAATGTCAGTGTAGGGACCTGTCAGACTGTGTCTGTGAATTCCTGTGAGTGAGGCAGGAGGTGAGATCCTCTCCTGCCGTGCTCCCGGGAGATGCATTCCCAATGGTGCAGCTTCTAAGGGACCACTGGGAAAATACCAAGCTCAGGGTGGAAACTGGGACTGTCAAGGGTTCTTTTTTTCCCCTCCTGTATGCAAGAATAGTTCCTGCTCTATCCTGGGACCATTCGGGCCAGTCCAGGACACCCGGTCTCTCTGCTGCCTGTGGCAGCATTGGCACAACACACTTGGAAAAGAGAGATAGGAAACCAAGAGGAGGCTGCTGGGGGTCAAGCTCCCTGTACACAAAGCCTTTTCCCACTCATTAGGAGTCACAGATTTGCTTAAATCCCAATCGTAAATCCTGGTATCTTGTGCAGTGTGAACCCAGGGTGGCTGTAAAACACTTCTGCAGGGGAGGCTGAATAGAGAATTACACCGATTTAGAGGTGTTTTGTCTGCTGTCCCTGGTATAGCTGCAGTCACTGCTGCTGAAGTTTTGGTGCCTGGAATTTATTTGCTCCAGCAGAGAAGGTGCAAAGGGAGAGGCGTGACAGTTTAATTCTTCTCTTGTGTTCCTTGCACAGTTGTAATGTTTGCAAGAAAATATTTAACGGGCGTTTAAGGCTAAATGAATCATGTGTGAAATGGAAGGGTGTTTTGAGGATAGTTGGTAAAGCAGGATAGAGGAGGTTCACATTCCCTTACTTTGTCCTAGGGATCAGGACTACAGAAGGCAGATAGGAGTCTAATTTCCAGAGAGCCAGCCAAGTACCTCTGACTCAATGGGTCAAATCTCTTTGTTTCTTTTCTGTCCTATTTAGTGGTGCATGGGGAGGTATTATCTCAAGCTTGGGTAGTGCATCAGCTGTCTTGCTGATTTTCCTCCTTGTTTCTCTTGTTGGTTGGCATTGTAGACTTACATAATTTTGTAAAAATACAAAGTTCTTTTAAGTTGTTTGATCCAGTTTGGATTTCCAACTGGATTGCACTGTGCTTAACCTTCAGTGTGTTATTGTTTTAGTAGTTTTGTCCAATATGAATAACACCTTATACCATAACATCCTCAGTGGATGTAGAAAGAAGTTCCAGAAAGAACTGGAAAGGGTTCCAGGAAAGTCAAGCTGTATGGCTTGTTTGATTTTTCTGTTTAGCCTCTTAAAGTAGCCAGAGAAGGGGGAATAAAAACATTACAAAGGATACGTTGCTGGATAAAAGATATTCCATTACAAACCCTGTCAACATTAATAACTTGCATCTCTTCAACAGTGCTCTGAGCTGTCAATAAGAAACAGGAATCAACCAAGATTAAAACTGATCTGTCAGAAAGCAGATTGTATCAGAAAGATAATAGAATCAAATTAATTTATGATGAGGAGATTTCACAACAGACAACGAGGCAATACTGAAAACCACAGTCCAATGTAATCCCTTTGAAGAAACCTTGTACTTATTACAGCTGTGATGATTGCAAATGTTTGGTTTAAAAGTCTGTGTTGCAGTCTGGAGGAAAAAACCCAGGCTATTTATGGTCTCCAGTTTTTAAAGATGGGAGCTAAAGAAAATAAGCCTGGAGAAATATGAGCTGAAGCTTAATATTTCCGTCTTCATTTAAGCAGGGGTGGTTAGAAAATAGACCTGCCAGCCTGAAGGAAATATGGATGTGTCAACATTTTGTTGGGTTTTTGAAATTTTTGGTTCCTGGTTAAGATTAAAAAGTCAAAATAACCTGTTTCCAGTGAATAAGAAGTTTTGATGTAACAGTGTCAAAATATTTAACTCTGTCCTTCTTTTCACAAAGTTAAACTGCTTAAAACAATTATCTCATTTTCAATGATCATTTTGACTTGGAAAAGCATGATTTTAAAGCTTGGTCCAGGATACTTTACTTCCAACTGGAAAGTGAAACACCGTGTTTGGAAAGGATGCTTTCCATTTTATAGCTCTATTTTCCTAGAATTTCTCTTGTTTGGGGAATGGGAGGAGGAAGAGGTCACCTGGATTAACAATAGTTTATGGTGGAGGAGAGGAAGGAAAAGAGATCTTCTTGTAATGCAAAATTAGTGCTGTATCTGTATCCCTACTTAAATTTTCTTAGTGGTTAATGCACATGAAGCAGCCAACCTCCCATGGTTTGAGATCTCCCCTCATTATTCCCCGTTATCCTGGTCTCCCTTTCCCAGTCCCTGACTCTGGATAGGGCCCACAGCTGGGCTGCCTTTGGAGTGGGATTGAGTCCGTGTTGTCCAGTATGATGGAGAAGGTCTGTGACTCGTTTTTGTTAGTGCTGGTCCTGCCTCCATAAACCTGGCCTGAGAAGGGCTTGCAGGGTGAACATTGTGATATACTCAGTCCTCATTCCTGAGCTAGAACTGATGCCTTAAGAGGCCACCTATAAACAGAGACCAGACAGGAGCAAGGGAATAAAGGTGGGTATTTATTTGAAGAGCCTTCAAGGGACACCCCGGGAGCCAGAGGCTGTTGCCAACATGGACCCCAAGATGGACCACAGGTCACGAGTTCTTTACACCTTTATAGGTTTGGTTCATTTGCATAGCCAGGGTTAACTCTCCAATTAAAGCTTCAGTTTAATGATGTAATTCCCCTCAGCTTGCCCCCCTTTCAGAGGCTTTTAGTTTACACTTTTTGGGCCTAGGACAGTCTAGGTGTCCTTGAAGAGCAGGCCCAGACAGGCTTTGTTATGACTACTCAGCACGAGAGAACAGAAATTAACAGGCTACAAGAAACCTCAGAGCTACACACTAAGCAGTACAGGATTTTGAAAAATATAAAAGTCAAAATCTAAGGCATCAAAGCGAGTGAGGAACAACCAAAGCAGGCCTTGGATGTGCCCTGTCTTTTTGCACATCCTGAATTATCCTATGTGGCAGAGGACAAATATCCCCTTTGCTGGATCTGAGTGGGGCCCCTGAGGTCTCAAACAGCCCAACACTGGCTTTGAAGCCTGAGATGTGCCAGCACTGCCCTCCCCCGAAGGGGAAGGGGCTGGGTGCTGTTGAGGATTGTGGCAAGGGCTGCTCCCACACCTGCGTGCCAGGAGGCAGGGGGTGAAAACAGCAGGTTGTGGGGATGGGGTCCTGGTTTTGCTACCATGACCTAAGGAAGCCTGAACCCATGGTTTAGGGAGCAAGAGGATGGAGGCCTGGAGCTGCCCTTCCCATGCCAGTGACGTGTGTGTTGCTGTGAGAAGCCCTGCTGGCTGTTTTGGAGCAGGTGCTGTGTGTGGAGGAGGCATTGCTCCCTCCCCTTCCTCCTCCACCCTCTTTCATCACCCGCAAAGGGACCTGTGCTCCAGCTGAAGTGAACTTCCTCCAGCAGCTCCAGATGTGCTTGAGGAGTCTGTCTCTTTTCACCACCCCATCCTCTTCGTGCTGGAAGTTTCTGCCATCAGTGTTGCTGGATGTGGAAATCTGTGGCTGCAACCAAAATGAGGGATGGGAGTACCCAGGACAGAAATCAGAGGGGGAAAATGTGTCCCTGCTCCCTCCTCGCCCTTTGTGTTGCTTACAAATCAAAATAGGCAACCTGAATTTAAACTGTGCTTTTAGAGGGATAAATCCCTTGGTTCCTTCTTGCCTCTGCTGGTGCCTGCCAGGCTGTGTGTGGGCACCGTCCACAGTGCACTTAGCACTGACTCCCCTCCGGCTTAATGACAAGTTCTCACTTTGTTTGTTGTTGTTTGTTTTGTTTTGTTTTTTCTCTTTCCAGCCAAGCTGACATTTAATTCTGCCTCAGCCAGTTAAATATAACCCCGAAACCTGTGGGTGAGAAAATGTGGCTCTCTGTCACGCTCATTTCAGAGGAGCCAATTAGCAATGGTGATCCTTAGGACTTGGCAGCCTCTTCCCGGGCACCTGGCAGCCCTGGCCCTGCCTGTCATTCTTGGGATAATGTGCTAGGAAATGGTCTTGTGGTTTGCTAAGAAAAGCAAAACAAACTTGCTCTTCCCCGCCTTTGCAACCCAACAACCTGTGGGCATAATTGATTTGCAAGATTTGCAGTCAGGATGTGGCTTTGTTGCAGATGAAGCTGGTGAATAGCCTGCTCCTTGCTGGCTCTTTGCCTGATCCTCCTCAGTCCAGCGATTTTCCACATTCAAAGGCATCCACTTTGGAGGTGCTGATGGGACGGAGCTTCCTCTTCTACCTCAGCCCTTCTTTTACCAGATTAATTCCCCTTCCCTCTTCCCCTGCTGCAGTGCTGGTCCTGTGCCTCCTGTCCCTGTGACCCCTTTGCCAGGGACTGCTGTCCTCCCAGGTGTAAATACACCACACACTGTGCTGGGTCAGTCCACAGGGTGGCCAGCCCAGTGCTGTGTGTGGGTCTGCTTGCTGAAGCTGGGAAAAATGAGATGAGAGTGATTCTTCTCCTGACACTTCCTGATGGAAGTTTAGCGGTATGGTGGGGTGGAGTCAGTGATGGGTCTGGCATTGAATTTGTCTTGTCCTCTTTATATTTTTTTATTATTTAAACTCAACTCTTAAAGGGTTCTTGGTCTCCAAAATGTCTTAGTAAAGGCCTCTGGTGCTGATGTCCATTTTCCTGATTTCTTCAGCAGTGAGCCTTTTCTTGCAATACTGTGAGAAACTGGTTAATTTTGTCCCCTGGTGTCCTGTGTGCTTTGTCTTCTCTTTGCATGGAAAACATCAGAAGCTGTGTCAGTGCAAATGTTCTTTTCTGAGTTTTCAGGTAACAGGATCCAAAATAAAGGCAGGAAAGCTGGGCTAGTTTAAGCCATTTATGGCGGGTTTAGGCAGATCCCTGCTGTGTCTGAGCCAGGGCTCTCTTTCCTTCCCAGAAATGCTCCTCCCTGACTCCCTTATGCTTCTAGGACCTGCATTTTCATTTGCAGTTTCCTACTTCTGGCTTGATTCCTGCCCTCTCCCCCTCCTGCCAAGCTAAGGGTGGTGCAAGGTGAACCTCCAGGGTGGAGGACACCTGTGTTGTCCATTAGGTGCTGGTGAATGGGGACAGCTGGGGCTGCCACCAACCCTCTGACCCGTGTGCTGTTGGCTCCTGGTGGGAGCACAAGCCCTGGTGATCACAGAGCAGGCAACACAATGGCAATCCAGCAAACAGATGAACAGATGATATTCATAAAGGAGCAGGGGTGATTCCCTGTCTGCTGCAGCAGGAATCGAGGATTAACTCTGTGCTGGTCTCTGGGGTTTAGCTGCTGTTATCACTTCTTATCTGGCAGTCCCGTGTGCTGCCACGTAACATCTGTTCTGGTATCGTGCTGGTGCCTGGCTGGGGAGTGCTGTGATCCAAAATCCCCTGCAGGTGGGGGAGATGGAGAGGCTGCCTGAAACCACCTGGACACACGGTGCCCATGGGCACATATTGGTGTGGAGACAAAGTGATGGTTTGAGAGCTCTCTGAACCCATCTCCAGTTTTCAATGCATGTCTGGGGAATGGCCCAGCTTCGGTTTTCTGACTTAAAATGAAATATGATGGATATCTTGTGCATGGTGCTTAGACATTATCGTCACTTCTGTGTTTTACATTTGGCTGTGGATTATCTTCAAAACATTTGCAGCAAAATAGCTCCTCAAAACAATGTTTCCTCTTAGTGTTGGGACTTATTTTCCTCATGCTCCTTCGATTTTTATCTTCTCCACATTCTCTGTACGTCACCCTAACAAGTCGTGGAGGCTGGACAGTGTCCATATCACATCAATACTGAATTTCATTATATACAAACATCAATCTGGCTCTGGGCTGCCTTTTTAAACTGTCATCCAACCTGGTGGTATTCAGTTTCTGTTTAGGTCTGACCGTGGAAAAGCATCGGTTCAAAGCTTGTTCCCCATAATGTTCAGATCAAAACAGTTCCTCTGTGTGTTTATAATAAAAATATATTTTCACCAGCTCTTGGGAGCATTGACATTTTCATCAAGGCAATTTTCTATGGCCCCAATCCATCACAGCACACGAGCTGTTCCATTGGTTCCAATACGACTACTCATTGCTTAAAGTAAATTGTTTGCTTAAAAGCTTGTTGGATCAGGGCCTATAAGCGAGAAAAGATTGCTGATTAGAAAGCACATTTGTTTCTGTTGTGGGATCTGATGGCAAATTAAGGACACTAGAAGGATTCAAAGATTAATACCTCTGTATTTTGGGAAAGAAATATTTTAATACTTTCACATTACCGAGGCCCTGTAATAAACAGAGATTATGCAAATGGGACACTAAACACCAACTCCCAGACATTAATGGGGTTCAGTGAGAGCAAACTGAAGGCAGAATTAATCTCTGAGAGAACTAAATGGCTATTTTCATGCTTATGAACTTAACATACTTTCAACTCCACCTTAATGAAAGACACACTCGGCTCACTGTTAAAAGAGGCACTTAAAAGGTATTAGAGGCATAAGTCCAGCTGTTACAAACTCCAATAAATTTGGATTAGGTCTCCACTGTTTGAGTTGCGTGTGTGGGTGCCTGACCTCAAAGCAAGTTGTTGGTTTTTTAACTTATTGATATATAGCATTACATCAGGTTAATTGCGCCTGGCTGTATTTCATGTCGTCTCGGCACAGCCCTGTGTGCATCGTGCCACGGCGTTGGAGAGCAGCGATTCGGGAGCCCTTGGAGGGCTGGGGTGTGCTGGCCCCCCGCCCACCACCAGCCCTCCCTGCAGATGGATGCCTTGCAGAGGCGGCTGCTTGGTTTTACAGTACACAACTGGCTCCCTGCCCTCCCTTCTCCGCCCCACCCCATCCCATATTTTCGTTCCCTGGGGTAGCTTCCCTTCACCTCCCTTGATAACAGAGCATATTAAAAAAATTTTATTTTGGTGTGTTGGGGCAAAATGCCCAATGTCGGAGGGCAGAATTGAGAGTTTGAATTGATGGGGCTTTGCGAATTTTGTCTCACTGGATCAAATATTTGGTCCTCGTGCTGTTTTGCTATGAGTTCCTGGCCACCCATGAAAGGGATCATGCATGGGTAGAGCACGTTCAGATTTACGTCTGCATCTGTGTAGATGGGTCTAGATAACAGCAAACCTTTTGCTCTGAAGGCACTGCAGCCGCCACGACAAAAGAGATGGCTTAAAATTGCATTTCCATTTAAAGTAACACCAAGCAGCCAGCCCAGCCATGTGAGGGAAATATAAAGCTCTGCGATAGGCAGCGAATGAGGAGAGGGGGGGAAGAAAAAAACCTGGGTAGCAAGTAACTAAAATAGATGAAGTGGAACAGTTGGAAATCCCAACTTGAGTGACAAGGGAGAAAGAAGAGATCCAAAGTCAGCAGCAGATGACTCCAGTCTCACATCCCATCTCTCTCCCCCCTCCCTTGCCACTGTTGCCGCCACTTTCCCAGCACAGGCAAGACAAAAAATGGAACGTCTTTTCCAGATTTGGGGGCTGAGCGGCCTCACATGTTGACACAGCAATAATTTTTAATGAGAAATTTTTAGTATTTGTGTGGGAGAAGTTAGCCTTGTGTACACAGATGCCTCTCTGGCCACCACGCCGTGGTCCGGGCCCGGCCGCGTCCCCCTCCGGCACGGCCCGCGGGGTCCCAAGGCAGATTCCTTTCAGGCGAAGGGAAACATTTAGGCTTGCTCACCTTTGAACTGCATGCGATGGTGTTTACCTTGGCAAGACAAAGTGGCAGTTTTACAGATATTAAAAACAGTCCTGAGGGGAATCTGGAGGCCTTCCTATATTTTAATCACCCAATTTAGCCAGCCTGAGGACTCGGCTGGAGGGAAAATGTGTGGCAAATCTTGTTTTGTTTTGTTTTATCTTTTGAAAAGGAGATCTAACAGAAAATAGCCCAGTGCTAAAGCAAGAAGGGAGAAAAATAATGTGCATTTTAGTTTTTATTCCTTTCCCTCTGAAAAAAAAAAAAAAAGAAGTGGGAATTCTCATATTAATCCATAGCACCTCCATGCTCCATATGGTTTCTTTTTTGGCATTTCCTGCTGGGCTGTGCTCTACCTCAGCTAACCCCACTCCCCTTGCCCTCCCCGGGTGCGTTCCTCTTCTAATTTGATTTCTACCTGTCAGGAAAGATGGGTGCAAACGGGTTTTGCCCACATCTTGAGGCAAGATATCCCCTCCCTGCCAGCACTCCCTCTGGTGTGCACGATTAAAAAGAAAATTGAGTTTTTGTGGGGGAAGAGATTCAAAGGAGTCATGAGTGATGTCTGAAGTTATGCTGAGGTCAGGACCTTGCTTATTGATTTTCTAACACAGCAGAACCATGTACGAAAGGAAGAGACCTCCTTGCCTCCCCCTGATGCAAGATACTCCTCCAGCCTGTAAAATAAAAACAAAAAATTAAAAAGAAAAGGGAAGAAAAAAATCTGGCTGCAAGCAGTCAGACTTCAACCGGCCTGTCAGACAGCTCTCTGCAGGAACACAATCCATGTTGATTTTACAGAGAAGGTTGTTATCCACATTTCACCACTGATTTATTGTTTTTTAACCAGCTCCTTATGCTAGACTTTTTTTTCTTTCTTTTTTTTTTTTTAAAAAAAAAAGGTCCTTTTGCACTTTGTGAGCAAGGGGATTCACTGGTGGTGGGATGGTGGTGGAGGTGCTGCTCTTGCCAAGCTGGGCAGGAGCAGGGGGAGTGCTGCCATCCTTCAGCCCCTGCCACCAGCCACCTGTGATGCTCTCCTTAATATTTGCCAGGATTTATAAATGCTATGGCTAATGCCCAGCAACACTCTTGGGTCTGCTCTGCCCATGGGCTGCTGTGGGGCAGCCTGGCTTTGAGATGCTGGGAGCTCTTCAGCTGCATGAAGAGCAAGATGGGTACATTGGAGACAGGTCTGAGGAAGCCCCGCCGAATTAAAATGGCCAAACGCATCCCGTCGCCTACATCTGCAGAATTCATTAGGCGAGCTTGATTGGCCTTTGTTAAACAAAGATGGGATAAGGTTTCATACTTTTTCTGTGGGAGTCGAGCTAGAGTTTCAGGCTGATGATTTAGTCAGGTGTAAGCATGAAGTTTCCAATTTAGAGAAATAAATCTAAAGTGATTTTATTATCCTCTGTTTTACCCTGACACCCTGCTTCACCCCGACTCCCTGTCAGAGCACGCATGACGTGTTTATACAGGCTGCACTGTAATCGACTGGCAGCCAATATAACACGAGACACAAAATGCATCTTCTGCCTAGCACGGGCTTTGGTAGATTCTATATTTCATCATCTTCCTGCTCCTCTGCCGGCAACTCTTCCTTTCTCTGAATCCTTCGTATTCTGCCTGGCAAGAATTGCATGCCCCGGCTCTGCGGAAAGAGTTGTCAGAGTGCCGAGACACCGAGTTTTGGATCTTCTTGTGTAGCCACAGCTTTGTTTTGCTTCATTCCATGCATCTTCCAGGGAGATCCTTGGATCAGACTAGGCATCCTGTGGCTGGAGTAATTTTAACAAATGTGTGTGCTTGAAACACCCAAAAAAATATTTTTTTAGTGTCAATTGTTAAAATTTTAAATAGAAAATTTCTTGTTTACTTATATTTTGCATTAAGAGCAAATATTCTATGAAAACTCTATGTTAAGATTTTGACAGCATACTCATGAAAGAAATTATGTGATTAAATTGGCTGAAAATACCTGTTTTTAAGAGTTACTTACAGAGAAAGCAATATAAAAGTACAGATAGCGATGCTGGGGGGAAGAAAGCAAATTGCTTTGGCCAGGATCTGTGATCCTGTTGATTAGGAGTCTGTGCATTTAGTTATTAGTTAGAACATAAGGACACGAAATGCAGTAGGTCAAATTCATTTCTTCATCTCAGATAGATCCCTGATGACTTCAGTGAAGTTCCTTTAATGATGAATTTGTCCCGCTGGCTCAAAGATAAAAAGAGAAGTTATTTTTGTTTAATATTTCAACAAGGGGAAGAGGTTAGCGAGGGAATTCGGTTTGCACAAGTTGTGTTTTTCCATGAAGTTTAGCAAGGGCAGCCACCACCTAGCCAGCTCTGTTGTATATTTGTCTTTTTGAGGGCTGAGTGCTTTCTCTATGGACTCTCCCAAGCCCTTGCAAGGCAATTTTTGCCAGATGCAACCCACAAAGGACACTCGCAGCCATGGTTTGTTTGTGTTCCTGCGAGCAGTGTTGGGAGCTGCCCTCCTTCAGGTGCCTGCTGATCTGATCTCATTTGTGGGAAGTCTTTGGGAGGCAGAGCTGTGTCTGTCTGTTGTCCCTGGCACTGCAGCAACTGAGTGCCACCACCTGGTGCTCCCAGCAACGTGCCTAACCCTGGTCCCAACGTGGTTGAGCTTTTCCTGGGTGAGTCTCTTGTTGCTGGGTTTGTGTCTCCCTTAGTGTACAGTTTTGACAGATGTGATACCCTTGGCTTTCACATACTTTTCTCTTGTGCCTTACCAGGGCTGAGTTTGGGTTTTTTTCCACCCCCATCAGACTGTCCTGGCTGAGTGCAGAACAGTGAGAGAGGCCAGGACTCCATGAAATCTGGGAATGCCTTCGGAGACTGTGTGAGGCAAAAGCCAGCTCCAGCCAGGCTGCTTCCGCCTGTATCTAGACTGTGTGGAAGAGCAGGATTCCATATTCCCTGTTCAAACCAGACCAGGACTCCACATGTATGGCCAGCAGATGACTGAGGAGGCTTGGCTTTCTTGTGGGACCAAACTCTGGGTGAACTTGGTGATGTGAGCATCCCTCCTCTGCACTCCCTGGAGCAGACAACTTGTGCTGTGGAGTTTGGCTCTTGCCATGTGTCTGCACGGCTGTTGAGCAGCGTGGGTTGAGTTTATGGATGTTGGACAGGTATTTGTGGAGAGTTGTTTCACCACCTCACTCTTGCTCCAGACAAAATGGCCTCTTGTCCAGGCAAGAAGTCAAAAGCTTCACTGGTCACTCTCCATCCTGGAGTTGAAGGCACCTGGCAGGTTTCTCTAAGCTTTGGCTAACAGTGGTCTCTCTGCTGTGAGCAGTATTGCTTTTAAACCTGGGAGGAAAATGTTTTTACGAAACAGAAGGAAACCTTTCCCGTGCTCTTCTCATCCTTGTATCCCTGGATGCTTTCCAGAGTCATTCAAAACCATTGCAACTCGACAAATGGAAACATCAAGCAGCGCCGTGTGTGGTTTGGCAAACTTCTCTATCTAAAGTAACTTTTAGGGAGACCCCAGCTTTCTCCAAGGAAAAAGGACCTTTAAATAGTAGCGTTTCTGGGAAAGAACTGCCGTTTTTTGAGATGTAACCTGAGCGTGGTTAGTGAGAGCAGTGTCACTTATTTCCCTCTTTGTCCACTGTCCCCTGTGTTGGCCATTGTCCATGGCCACCTGTGAGAAGGGCCTCAGTCTTGGGGAAACTGAGAGGAAGTTTCTTAGGAGAACAACCTTAGGTCTTGGCTGTGCTTGAATTTACTTACCCATGATGAATTCTGCTGTTTATGCCTAGGTTCTTACAGTGTGTGGAAATCTGGATGTAGGATGAGGGTCTTTAGGCATGGAATTTGATTGTGCCCTCATTCCTTGATATGAGGACTGACAACTATTCCTGGATCTTCTAGTTGTGTGGGCCCCATGTCTGTCTCTGGCCAGGACCAAAGGCTTTGGGACAGAAAGCGGGAGAGCAAGAAAGCCTAGAGAAAACAGATGTGAGGAGTTGAATGAAAAGTTAGAGGTTAAAACCTTGGTGTAACCACATGGCTGTGAGGGAGAGCACAGAGGTAGAAGCTGGCAGCATATTCATGTGGTGCTCCCCTGCACCGACCCAGTGTCACCGCCCTCAGCATCTCCTGCTGTCCTGCTTCCTCCTGGCTTGCCCAGTAGCCCTCATGCCAGCATGTCCTTGCTGCCACTCAAGTGGACGAGCATCGGCCCGGGAGACCACACGTGAACTTCTTGTGAGGTACAGATGTTACAGAGTCAAAGCCTGGCCACCCTTGGTCTAGGAGGGACTTGGGTTTCCAGTGCCCCGGAGAAGCAGGAAGTGCAGGAGACATGGATATCATGAGAAAAGAATCGATAGTCCCCCCTCAGCCTGACCAAATATTGATTTTGCCATTCGGTTCGTATCGTTTTTCACCGCCTCGCCAGCCCTCGGGGTGGGAGCTCCTGCTTGCAACCCCACCAAGGGTGTTTTGGGAAGGGAGGGAGGCAGAGGGACCAGACCTCTCACCGGGCAGGGTGAGGACAAGGATCAGTCACCTTCTAAACTGACCCTGGCTGGGGGGCTGGCAGTGGTGGGGAGGGGAGCTTTTGTCACCCACTCCTCCCCAAAACCTCCAGCACCATCCCATTACTAATGCTATTGAGGGAGCTTACGTTGGAAGAGATTTACAGTCTTGCATTCCCTGTCAAGTGCCCCCCACTGTGCTGTGACTCTACTCTATGTTTAAGGTTTGATATAAAATCCAGGGAATGCAAAGGATCTTCTTGGCTTTCGTCAGTTTTGGAGTAGACAGTTAATTTTCAGATCCAATCATTAATAAATGCAGCGATTGGCAACCACAATTCAGCCTTCCCCAGCAATTCCTGCTACCACAACTTTGTGGGAGTGCTGCTATCCAAACACTCACAAATTATGATTTTTAACTCAAAATTGTATCTTCCACTGCTGGAGGTAAAACTATTAATATATAAATAAAGGCTAATTCTGTCCTGGTTGTTTTTCTTCATGAGGTCACCAGTCCCGGAGGAATTATAAGCAAAATAGCACAGTGCCTAGCAAGAAATAGAAAAGAATCATCTCTCATGGCATGAAAAAGAAAGATATTAGGAATGTTTTTAAAGGATGTTCTTTAGCTTTCTTTGGTTGCAGCTTCTACCACATATATTATGTTTTCCCGGGGTTGAAAATGACGGTCTTCTGTTGCTGTTGTTAAAAGCTAGACTTGCTGGGAATTATGTAGCCAGTTAATTTTCTTTAAATTTGTAGCTGATTTATATATTGCTGTAATGACGCAAAGCCACTTTGAATCCCCATTAAAACAATAATTTTCAATAATTCTGTGGTCTCAAGGAAATATTGACTTGTCATCTTCACAAATCTTTGGCCTAATTATAACTTATGTTACCTGATGGGAAAATAGACTTTAAAACAGGAAAAATGGTGTATGGACTCTTTTCAGACAGCTTTGGGTAGTGTTTCTGTATAAACCAAAAAACCAACTAGCCTTAAAAAAACATCAAAACACCAGTAAGTATCAGAGTTGTGTGTGTGTTCATATGATGTGAGCCACCTGTTGCAAAGAAAAGCTAGGCTAATTTTCAAATTCTCATCTGTACTTTGCACATCTGGATGCATTGGTCTTTTCTTAACAATGCTTCATGTTAAGGCAAGATGCTTCATTCAGGGCGTGGTGTGGTGCTGGAGCAGGTACCAGGAAGGCTGTAGGATCCCCACACCTGAAGGCTCTCAATACCTGCTCTTTTGTTGGCAATAATCCCCTGCAAGGGGGAGACCAGACTATCTCCATTTACCCTTTCCAGAAAACACAGCCATGGTCTGTGGTCCTTTTGCACCTTTGCCAGGGCTGTGCTGTCCTGAAGCAGCTGCAGGCTGACATGTAACCTCAGGGACATGGGAGATCCCATCTGGAGCGTGGATGTGTTAAATGCAGAAGTCGTGCTCTTTCAGGCACAGGAGTTTGTGTCACACACTGTGACTCAGACACAAAAGCCTGCGTTTTCCCAGTGTAGGCATTTTGCTTTGGCATCTCAGTTGGAACAGCTTGGGTTTACTCTGCAGGCAGAAAAGAAAAACCCTCTAGAGAGCAACTCTCTCCTCCAAAATTAGCTGGCCCTAGGGAATGGGGAGGTTGAGCTGCCCTTGGGTACTGTTGCTTTCTGACCACGGCTGAGAAAGCACCTACAGTGCTCGTTGCTGTGTTTTATGGGACCACAGATGGAAATCAGAGTATGAACCTTGGCCCTGGACTGACCTTCTTGTGCAATGCCCCTTTTGTTGTAGACTGGAAGAGTAAGGAGTGAGAAATTCCTAACCCATCCTGTCCTTGGCTGTCACAGTGCCTGTGACCAGGCATGGGGACAGCTGAACTGTGCCAGATCCTGTGATCAGCTTTTATTTGCCTGCCTGGGCTTTTAGCCCACTGTAGATAGAGCCCATATTTCAGGATAATCCTCAACATCATAAATTTACCTGTGCAGATGGGACCCAAAGGGAATATTAGAACAAAGGAGAAAAAAAAAAATCAAGGAAAAAATGTACCTATTAGGCAATGTGAACCTTTGTGCAACCTTCATTAGTACCAGCAGGGTTACAGTTACTTTTAATCATTCAACTAACTGTACTAGTGAAAACTTTCAACTTTCAGCCATTTAAATTGGAAAGGTCTTTAAAATATTTATTATTACTTTAAATCACGCCATTTAAGGTCAAAGCAGAAGCATTTGTTGGATTTGTGCAGGATCCCAAGTTGTTTTCTTACCTGGAGGTTGAGTCCTGGTGGAAAGGTCTGTGTTTCTAATTTTGCTGTGCTATTTGGTTACTATGAGATGATGGGAACACCATTATGGCTGTGCTATTTTCTATTTCTTAATTGGTTGCTCATACACAGGTCTGGCTGGAGCTGAAAATCTCAGGGAAAAAGCCATTAACACCTGCATGTTTGACCTGCAGTTTATAAATCAGAACATATGTTTTCATATTTCTAACCCCCAAAACACAGAGAAATGTGTTAGTGGATATTTGCAGCACACTCCGATGCACGTTGTCTTCCCAGTGTCAGCAGGCCAGAGTGTCAAAAGGTATAAATCATTGCAATTACATGGATTTTGCCTGAGGTCTAGCCTTGATTGATGTCTCTCCTAAATAAGATATTATTGGGGCTGTGAAACATGCACACCTCTTAACCTGCTGTATTAGGGTTGCAAAATGCCGCTCTTGCTCTCTTTGTGTGTGTGTGTAGTGCATTTAACAGTCTTGGTGGATTTCTCCGTGTTATTTGAGTGATGACTGGCATCCTGGATGGTTTATTTAGCTTGCTATTGTGGAAAACACTTCAGCAGATAGTTGCATCCTGTTGCAATCCCTGTTGAAATTGGCAAGGCTGACTTTTGCACTTGCAGTTCATCTCAATTTAGCTGAATGGAATCGTTTACAAATCCTGTGGAAGTGTGGTGGGAGAAATGCTCTCCTCTTTCCAGCCCAGAGCAGACCTACCTAAGCATTGCTCTGAGCTGCCTGGCTCATCCTGTCCTTCCCTCTTTTGATGAGCACACCTTCTGCAAATGCACTCCCTGCTCTGCTTTTATCATCCCTTGGAGCACTCCTGGTGCTCACCTGACACATAAGAAATTCAAAACAGATTTTCAGTCTTTTTACACTGGTGTTTTGTTTTTTTTATGAGATGGCCCAAGGAAAATGTGCTTGTAGGGTTGGCTGGACTGAGAAAATCAGGGTAGCAACTGCTGTAACCTGGGTCAGAGCTGGATAACTGGGATGACTTCTTCAAGGTGATGTCTTGAGATCACACTGACTTCCCAAGAAGAAAGATTGGGCCTTGTCACATGCCTGAGCTGAAAACTTTTATCTGTAAGAAAATAGCAATTTGCATAATATCCAGATTTGGTTTTATGTTTAGGCTGTGCATATTAAAAAAAAAATCCAAACTAATGGATCAATGGATCTTAATTAAAAAGAAAAAAAGAGTATATTTGTATATGAAAGAAAAAGAAATTAGCAATCTGCTTGGGAATATTGCACCTTTAAAAAGTTTCTACCCCTGTTGTCTTGTCATTTTAGATAACAAATATATAATTTTTTTTGGTGCAAGGATTTAAACAAGCGAAAAAAGAAGCAACTTTATGTTGGTGGTTTTTTTCCTTTTTCCTGCAGTAATGGTTCTTACTTGAAAATCATTTTAATGGTTAACTTACCCTTTAAGACCAAAAGTTCTAACTTGAGTCAATGTACTTAGCTCAAAATCCCTGTAGAGATTCAGGTTTCTTGCTCAAGCTGCCTGGAGTGGTGAGTTCAGGCCTTTGCAGTGATTGTCAGCAAGGAGAACATTAATGGAGTATTAGAAAAATGAAGTCCTCGACCCCTCCTCCCCTTCTGGCTGGTTGTTTCTACATGGTGGGAAGGAAAACATTTTCCCCGTCAGCCATTTACTGTGCAACAGGGGGAAACTGTCAGTTTGCTATGAGCAAACCCCTGCAAGATAAGTCAAAATGATTTACCCTGTAAATAAAGTGGGCTGTTTTCTTTACTTGGAAGAATTGCCCATGTGGCGAGACTTCCTATGGGAGGGGATGTGGTTGGCCCTTCACATTTATCCACTGTGTTTGTCTTTTTTGAAAAAGCAACATTGGAAAGATTAACAAGTCTGTCACTGAAGGAACTGATATATCAAAGCTGTGGAGACAAAGCAGGCCATTCATTCCTTACGTTTCTGAAATCTCACTTCCAGTGCAAACCAGGTCTTCCCATTTAGATGCAGATGAAAGGAGGGATTTCCCTCTTCCTCCTTTCCCCAAAGTCTTGGGGATTTTTATGTATTTATGTACACACACGTATATAAAAATGTGTGTATATGTGTGTCCATGAGCACATGCTCACTCTGTGCTTTGCATTGGAGCCCTCCCAGGCTGGGGAGTTATTTGCCCCTCTGGGAGAGGCCACAGGGGTGCAGGGAGATGGGAGCAACCTGGAAGACATACTAGACTTGAGGGATCACTATTCACATGGACAGCCACAGAAATTTAGGATCTCTCAGTATTTTTTTAATTTTTTTTTTTAAATTTAACCATAAGAGTCTTGGGGGTAAGGAGGGATATAAGAGAGGGACATTGATGTAGAAAAGGACTGGATGTCTTGAGAGCCCCCCAGGATTTATGGCACACAGAATATATTGATTAGGGTGTATGCACTGGAGAGGAAAAATTCACTTATCTCCTTAGGCTGCAGCATGTCCTGAGATTTCTGATGTGGTGTTGGGTCCACATCACCATTTCTAGGGAGAAAAAAGGAGTGTCTAAAGGACAGCCTGGAGATGTGGCAGTCCCAGCTTGCAATCATTGCTTGGCAGATAGAAGTGCTTTCTAGTGACACGACTTCAGATATTTTCATTTGTTTATTTTAGCTGCTCACCTGTGTGTATATGTTATTCCACCTAAGGCAAAGAAACACGAGTGTGGTTTTGCTCCCAATGCCAGAAATAGTTTTTAAACCCTGATGTGCGTAAACAGCTGGTGTCCAGAGAAGGATCTCAGCATTGAAAAAAACCCCACCAACCCTAATTAAAATTGCTGTATGCTCGTGAGCATATTCAGCAGAGGCAAGAGGATGAGTGCAGCCTGCTCTCCAGGGTGTCACTTCTGTCACACTGGCTCGGGGAAAAGCCCTCTGCTGAGAGGTGCTGCATTCCCAGATGTGCTCGGCTCCATCTGGAAAGCAAAACTCTGCTTTCCTAGGACTCTTTTTTCCACTGGCCTGCAGAGCTTCAGCCAACTTCCCCTACACCCTTGTTTATGCCTCAGGCAGGGCAATGCACGTGTCCCAGGCTGGGGAGGTGTTTCCTTGATGGTTGTTGCTGCTGGAGAATGTTACCCAAACAGGAATGTTTTGTGTGAGGTGCTGCAGCAGGTACTGACCCTTCTCTGTGCCAGTCGAGTAGGAAAGCCCTCTCTGCAGGGAAAGATCGTACAGAGCACAAAAATATTCAGTGCTGTGTCAACGCTGGACCTTTATTTATTGCACCTCAGTCAGTGCAAACTTCAGTGACAGGCTTTTACGTGACCTTGGGCTATATTCTTACCTGAATAAATGGAAAGTGTTTCTCTTCTGAACACCTGGGGTTGTATTTTATATAAAATATGTACATTCTGGAGAAAACAGTAAATATGGCCATGAACTCCTGAGATCGAGTTTCTTCATCAAACATCCACCACTTCCCCAAGGTAAAAAAAAAAAAAAAAAAGCCCAGAAAAATGCTGAAGCTTCCCTGTACAAATGACAATAAAATATGATTGCTAGGCACAATTCCATCAAGTTTTACAACAATTGCTTTTGAGCTGTTAAGTATGCTGTGCTTTAGTCAAGGATCTTGTGCTTTTGTACACAAGCCTCGTGTTTGGTGACATTGAACCTTCACATGCAGATACCGATTATTCAAAAAGGTGGGGGGGAAGAAAGAAAACATGGGAAAGCTACTTTACATTTGTACTGCAGATTGTTCCCTTTAATCTGCAATCAGAACAAAGACTCTCTCAGTTTTTATTACAGTCCTCTTGGAGGCTGTTAGCTACAGTGTGAACCTCTCTGGGGTTAAAGTGTAGAAAAATTGGGAGATGCTTGTGGTTTTGACAGAGAAGAGGAAGATTCCACTGAGAGAAAGGTTGGTACCTCTGCTGGAGAGTAACAGGAGACAGTGTTAAGTGAAAGATGTTAGCTCATTTACAATCACTTTAGTTCAATTTACTCCCTGAGGTCACCATCCTGCGGAGTTCTGTGCAGGCTTTATGCTTTTCTGTATGAATAGTTCCACTGAAGTCCTTAGCTTAACCAAATCATCATCTGTGAGGATGAGCCACGGCAGGGTGAGGGAGGTGCTGCTATTGTTAGCCAGGTATACATAATACATACCCTGCTTGCATTGTCCAGAGCCGTGGCTGAATACCATGGATTTCGCTTGGAAGTACTTCTCAGGTTTTTTTTGTTTTTTTTTTCCTGAGCTTTTCCATCAGACCTTTTATATTTCTCTCAACATTCAGCACTTTGGCACCTGCCTGTGGGAGCAGGCTTCTGCAACAGGTGACTCGGTTACTGGGTTAAGGCAGCAGTGGTTTTGGCCAAAAAGCCTGTTGATGAGTCAGGAGAAATGACACAGAACTGATTTTTAATTGCTGGGTTTGCTTTAAATTTTCCAGCTCTGAGAAGTCATTGCTGGATGCTGTTCCTGTCTGGAGAGGCAGCTGACCTCTGTGCTGCTCGGCAGAGTGAGTGGTCACAAAGCATCCTCGCCCCTTTCCATGGACCCTGTCTGCACGGGGCAGGAGAGAGCAGTCGGCTCCAGGTGCTGGCAGGGCTGGGCTGGAGGAAGGGCACTGCTAATGCCTGCATCCCTCTTCCCAACACGGCCTGCGGGGAGAACGTGGCCACGGAATGAATTCCCTGGGAGCCTGGGTGTCTGAGAGAGCTCAGAGAAAGGCTGCTGTGGGCTCAGCAACAACAGAAGCTGTTACAGGCACGTGTAAATCCATGCTGGGTGTAAGGATGTCTATCCATGGGAAGTGGGACCTTCCAGACCAGGCTGACAGCTGAAGGGGTGGGACCAGGAAGGTGAGCTCCTCCGCAGTGGGTTGCACAAGGATGTGGATGGCAGGGTTCTTTGAATGCCAAGGCATCTCTTATAATTCCCTATTCCTATTTCCTAACTCTGGCTGCCCAAGCATTGATGGACCAGCCCCATTTGCTTCCCACCAGCCATTTTAGTGAGGGTGACTTTAATAAAAAGAAAGTTAACGGAGTGGTGCTTTCAAGCTGCTGTCTCTAAGCTGTAGGACTCCTGGTGAATGCCTCATCTTAGTTCTGTCAGGCATGAGGGGCAGAGGAGAAACAATTATTTTTCTCACTATCCCTCAGTTTCCCTTGATCTTGTTTAACATGCGCAGGCTTTCCCCATCTGATGCTCTGGGCATAATGACATTGTCAATTAGTCCCACGTTTTATGGCACTGATTCATATACCATATTTCAGGAGAGGGTGGCTAACAATCCGTTCTGGACCTCTGTAAATGAGCTGCATTGTGTTGCAAGAAGGGGTTAAAACCATCCAGAAAAAAATCACCTCCTTTGTAACCTTTGTTTCAAAATCTTGACAACCCAAGGATGTTTGCTTTTCTCCCTGAAGGTTAAGTTGTCCTAACAGGTGCTAATTTTGTGTTTTCTTATGGAGATTTGTCCATATTAGAAGCAACTGTGAGCAAACAAAAAAGCCAATTAGAGTGCAAGGGTATTCTTCCTCCTCCTTGTTTCCTTGTAGTCCCCAGCTATCTTTATTGGTCACCTTAAGCCATAGACTTATCCTTTCAAACCTTCTTGAGATTCAGTAGACTTGTGTCCTCTTTGGGGAAAAAACATCCTTTTAATGTCATGGGAAAAATACTGTCATGGGCAAGTAGATGATCCATGCTAACTGGGGTTTGTCATCAGCTCTGGCAATCTGTGTAGCAGGGTTTGAGATTAATGGAGCCAAAGACTTTAAGCAAATATTGTTGGCGTGTAGTTAAACTGTCAAGAGAGCAAGAAAAAGACTTGCTCTGCAGCCACTAAATAAAGATTTGTATTCACCAAACACAGTGAACCTTTTATTAGCAATTATTTGCAGCTCACTACCTTCCAAAAAGGAAACAATTCGGTGTAACTTATTGTCAAGGGTTTATTTGCAGTTTGGTGCTTTTTATTTTTTCTCCTTTTCCTTACTTAATTTGAGCACGACTGAAGCTTTATCATCTGTTTTCAAAACACTGTGGGCCNTCCCCTTTCCTTACTGTGTTTTGAGAGTTTAATTTGAGCACGACTGAAGTTTTATCATCTCTGTTTTCAAAACACTGTGGGCCAAATCTTTTGTGTCATAAATAGTTCATTTAATTTCAGAGAGATCTGAGTCTTTGGCCAAATTTGTACAGGCTGTAAAAATAATAAATCCCCTCCCCCGCCAAAACCCCAACAAACAAAACCTCACACTGAAATTCTCCAAATCCAAATAATGGCTATTAATTATTACAATATGCTAACATGAGGTCCAAAATGTTTTCTTCCATGTATTCAACTATCTAGTTTGTGAGATGCAATAAACCAGAACAGTGCATCAATTATAATATTTTTTATGATTATTTTATATTCTTGGCAAAACCCATGTGCTGTTATCTCAAACCTTATTAAAGCTCAGCTGATTAGAGGTTGAAGTTTTTACATAAGTTATTGATGTTGCTTCTTTTATTCAAACATTTTCATAACAAACTAGCTAGGAAAATATTTTTCTTGGCCAGAACCTTAAGATGAGAGACTTATGTTGAAGGTAAGAGTATGCAACTGTTTGTTTGGATTAAGAACCCTGGACAAACAACTCTCTGCATCTGTCTTTGAAACTGTTCTGTAGCACAACACACTTTTCTGAAATGAGACCAATATCTTGTGCTCACAAAACTGGCTATTTAAAAATGACCTCTTTAGGTTGATTGTGACTATCAGACTCCTTGGTTTGTACAGTGGCTGTTTAGCTCCCCTTTCATAGAAGTTTCTGTTATATCTATTGCCTTAAAAATCCAGTGATGCTGGTCTCTTCCTGAAGTTAAACAAACCTGCGCTGCTGTGGGTTATCTGCTTTTTCTGCACAGCTGCCTCTCAGTTCCCCCTTATCCAGCAGGTGAGAGGGCACTTAGTCTGCTTTACACGTGATGGGAAAATGAGTGTAGAGATGGAGAGATGTCATGTAGCTTTCCTAAAGCCTTACAAACAGCTTGTGACAAAAGGGAATTGGATCCAGGTCTCCTGAACTTCTAAGCCACCCTCTCAGGAGTGCTTGGGTAGTTGGTACTGCAGAAAAAAGCAGGAGAAAACTGTTGGAAAACTTTGGTGATTGGAGGGGTACAAGAGTTGGCATCAAGGCTGTGCAAGGAAAGGCGCCCTTCCTGTGAACAGAATTTAGAAAACTCAGTGTGCCCAAAGCTTGTTTTCTTTAGCTGTATCAGCTGATCCAGGAAAAGATTATTGTTTAGAAACCTCGTCCCTCTATTTTGAGACCATCATAGTTGCAGCAACACTACTCACTGGGAGAAAGTACTCTGAAGAATTATTTTTGGGTCTGTATGTAAATTTCTGCTTCTGCCTTTGAGCATTTCTCTAGATTCTGGGGAAAAAAAGTCTAGACCCAGCCTATTACAGAAATGCCACTTAATTTTCCTTCATCCCTTTGACATGGAAAATGCATATCTGATGGAAGTTATTTGTTTTCACTTGCCATGTGCTAAGAAAGTTTATACATTGCAAGTATTACCAATCTAAACAACACAGGCTAATTGGTGTCCTTGTAAAAACAGAACAACATGCTTGTTTGAAGGATTGTCATGTGTTTCAGAGTGGAAATGTTTAAATGTCAAAAAGATTCAGTGTCTGTGATTGAACTTTCATCTATCTTCTGAGTTTATAGCTGTAGGAAGCCCTTCATCTCCGTGTTGTCTTCAAGCACCACTTCATGCAAAGATTTGGATTCTGTATACTTAAAGGATTGTTTTTTAATAGACAAATGGTCTTTGTATAGAGACATTAATGATCCAGGTCACACGTGTAGTGATCTGTATTGACAAGGTGATGGAGGACATTTGAAAAGTGTTTCTTAACACTTCAGAGGGAAGTCACAACAGCACAAGTGAAGAAAGACGAATGGCTGCTGAACAGCCTCCTACAACACGTGATGTGCTGTGTATTAAACTTGTCTTGTAAGGAGTTTAGCACTGTGGAAGGTCCCACATGTAACCTTCTCTACAGTAAATGTTTAACAGCTGAAAGATCTGCTGCCAGTTCGTTGGTGGTGCTCAGAGAAGCTTCGTAGTAGCCAAAGTAACCAATATTTTAACTCTGCAGTCCTGCTGGGTGTTTGAGGTGGTGCAATGCCCTGTTTAAGGCTGCCCTAACACTGGGATAGAAGTTCCTGTTCACATGGGCTGTTGTGAGCCAGCAGCAGAAGTATCTGCACTGCAATCAGATATCACCAATGCAAGCAGTGACCCCCACACTCTTTTTGTTGAGCTGTTCTCTAGACTTGATATAGGCTACTGAGCATAAAAAAGGAAATCTGAGCATAAATATTACATCATTTCACTTCCCTCTGTGCCACTGATCACAGAAACCAGTACACACAATTCCCATTAGGCAAAGAGGCTGAATCCTCAGCAGAGAAAAAATTTCTTCACACAGGATGCTTCTCTTCTCATATCTTGAGTCCTTTGGAAGCCCTGGGCAGTTTAGGTCCAATGGCATGAGGAAGCAGAGCCCTGTTGTGCATGCTCAGTGTATCTGGAGATTTTGGTGTAAAACACAACACTTGTGGTATAGCATTAATGTATGGCATGACAAGTAGGGATGTCCAGAAAGTGTAGAAACCCCCAAGGAACAGCACAAAGTCTTGGGCATCAGTGATGGTAACTCTGCAGATAGCTCTTCTGCTGGATTCCTTCCCTTTATCACAGGATTTTCCCCTATCTGTGGAAGATGTTTGTGGTTCTAACTGATGTCTTGCTGCCATCTGCCCTCAGTTCTCTCCTAAAGAAAGAGGACTATCACCAGGAATGTTCTGGAAAATGTCTGAAGGTGTAATTGGATGGTTGGATCACGTAAAAATCTGAGTGGAACTGGAAGAATGGTTTGTGTGAGTTTATCTCCCGGGAGAAAATGCTTATGAAACACCAGGTCCTGACCAGTGCAATTCGAGGAGTGAAATGAAGGATTCTGGTCTTACATACTGACTCCGGTGCTGGGTTCAGCCTTAATTGCTCAGGAGACCTTTGTGTGTGCTTATCAGCTGTTTCTGAAGCTCTTCTTTGGCTTCAAGAGCGTGCAAAGCCACTTGTGAACAGGTCATGTGTGTTCACACCTTGAGGAGCTGTGGTGAAGCTCCCTTTGACCCGAGTGAAGCTGGGTAGCAGCTGTAGCTGGGAAGAGCTGTGAGCGTACCAGCAGTCCTGGCTGGGTTTGGGGAGCCCAAAGGCAGTGCCTTGCAGACCCAAGGAATGTCAGCAGCTGCAGAAAGGAGTGATTTGGTGGTGGCAGAGTGGGGGGAGAAGGCTGAGGTGGTTCCCAGCAGAAGCTCACATCACACGAGCTGTTTCCTCTGCAGCCCATCTCAGGACGCTCTTTGTTGACTTACGTGTTTCCATTTACACTGCAGCATGTTTGCCAGAGGGCAATTGCTCCTTTAACCCCAACCCTTCTCTTTATGCCTTCTCTGTTTGCTCATTTTAACCCTGTTCCCTTTATCACTGCCCATCCCTCCCCTTCTCTCTCCTCCACCTCTGATTCCTATTTCTTGATCTGCCTTGGTTTTCCGCCCTTTGGGGTTTTTTTCCCCACTTCCTCCCTCCCTCTGAATTCCCCACCATCTGTCCTCTCCACTTGACAGCTCTCTTCCATCTTTCCCCCTCATTCTTTCTCTTGTTCTTTTTTTCTTTCCTCACAGTGGACTAAAGGTCACTCTTGTGTGGAAAAAGATGCCCTTTTAGGGGTCACACTTCTGTCTTTGGTTTCATTTCAGCATATTTGAGGTTCTAGGAGCCTAGAATTTCCTTTTTTTTTTTCCCTTTAATTTTCTTTTTTTTTTTTTTTTTTCTTGATAGCAGTTGAATGTACTCCGGGAGTTCCCAGAGATAGCAGGTAGCCTCTATCCCAACTCCAAAACAAACCCCCAAAATGGGAAAATTTTGGGCTGTGTGCACACCAATAAAGCATGTCTGGTTTGGTGGAGCTATGCCAGTCCCACCAGTTAAGGACCTAGTTCAGGACTGGGTTACTTCCCTTGTTCAAAGAAATGGCTTGCAGTATTTGCAACATTTTCCTGGATTGTGTACATGAGTTAGATTTTTCAGCATTTCCTATTTTCAATTACTTTGACTGAGCTTGGAAGCAGTCCCCAGCCTCATATAATAATGCCTTTTGTATCTGCACTTGGCACTCCCAGCCAAATCTGTGCAAAGAATCATTTCTGGTGGAACAGCATTGCAGAGAGGAATGGCTTTTCATAAAAAATTTTAAATATATGTGTATATATATGTGTGTTGGCAAATGCTGCATAAATGTTATAGCTTATCCTGGCAAAACAGCACTTCTGCTGTTACAGGGGATTTCCTCAGGGAAACTGGTATAAATTATCCCAGCAGAAGCATCCTTTTTGCTGGTTGTGAGGAAGGTGGGTCCAAGAGCTGTGCCAGTAAGGCATTACTAACACAGCTTTGGCCTTGGAACTGACTCAGCATTGTTCAGACTTGTGCCGAGGAGGTTGGTGTGCTTAAAATTTGAGCCAGAGCATCTGTGCAGCTTCTTACATGTGTGTTTTTTCATAAGGACAATTTTTTTTATTAGCATCTTTTTCAGGGAAAAACATAAATAGTCTCTGTGAGTAAATCTATGTTTAAATGAAAGAAGCCAAGATTGGATTTAATGGTGACCCACACTCTTTTCTTTCACTGTGAATTTAGGGATCAGTATCCCTCCTTCCAAAAGACACTTTGGTATCAGTGCTGCTAGACTAAAGACTATTGTATTTTAAAGGCTCCATTGCATCCAGGAGTTCTAGAAAATGTTGTTGGGAAGGAGGCTGAGTAGGAGATGCCTGCATTCACGTGGCTGTGGGATCTGAGGGCTGGAGGAACAGCTCCATGTGCTACAGAGCCGTCGCTTCCCTCTGCGGACGAGCTGTCGTAGCCTAAGAATCTCTCTCTCCCCATGGGTTGTGGCTGGAGAGGTCAAAGTCATCTCCCATTTTGGGAGGTGGGGTTTAAGCCTGTGTGTGCCCTGGATTTGTACTTTGGACCCCAATCTCCTTGTTGTTGTTGTATCAGGGTTCTGTGAAGCCCGGAGTAAAAATAATTTGAGCCGCGGCGTACGAGCTCATTGTGCCTTAATAAAGAAAACACCACCACATTCACTCATCACACTTTGAAATTAAAGCTGTAATGTCGTAAAAGGGAACTTTTATTGTTTTCAGGGAACATAAAAGCCCTTGGAACAAAGTCAGGAGGGTATTTTGATGAATAAGGTCAAAGTCTGGTGTACATAAAGTGAGCATTGTACAGCATTATAGGTTGTACTGAGCGTCAGCAAGTTACCAGAAGCCCTGATCCTGTCAACACTCGAATGTGTGCCTGAGTTTGCCCTTGTAAATACCCTCATTCAAACACAACTGCAGCAAAGTTATGCTCAAACATGAGTCTTGTAAGAATCAGCATTTTCCTAGTAAAATGTTAAGGAATCAAGATTTTGAAATCCCAAATCGGCCTCGAAGAGCCAAAGTGTGGATTTTTCAAAACCTTCGAAGTTCTCTAAGCTTTTCTTTAGACAACCTAAAACATTTCATCTTGATGTTCATTTTCTTTTTTTGTAGCATCCAAAATTAGTTTGAAATAACAAATATTGTAACTGTAAAAAAAAAAAAAAAAAAAAAAAAAATCCACATAATGACATTCCAGAAATGTTTTCTTTT
Organism: Daphoenositta chrysoptera; assembly: GCA_013397915.1. Classification (NCBI taxonomy): domain Eukaryota; kingdom Metazoa; phylum Chordata; class Aves; order Passeriformes; genus Daphoenositta; species Daphoenositta chrysoptera. The sequence goes on from VZRO01002549.1 coordinate 1,377,391, forward strand.
AATTTTTTCCCCCGTTCAGTAAAATTTCCTTATAAATCACCAATTTTGCAGAGAAAGACTTAACTTTGGCACAAATGTCCTTTCTCAGTATTTTTATGATGAGTTCTAATACTCAAGACAACAGAAAAATCTGCTTTCCTGACAAAAAATTGTAGTGGTAGAATTGTTTTCAAACCCTTTCTAGGGTGGATAAAATGATTTTTTTTTTTTAATCTGCTTTCTGTATTTTGCTGGAAGCACAACAATATGAAACACACAGAATTTATCTTAAAACTTGGAGGTCTGGAGTGTACAAAATCTATTTGTAGCCATTTTTGTATGCTTTTCAAAATTATTTTGAAATTAAAAAATAAGTGAAAATAGCACTTCTGTGGAAGAGAAGGCTCTTCAATCATGGGAAAATACTTCTTGTTGATGAAAGGACAAAAAATGCATTTAATTGCCTAAATTTTAGCAGAGAGTAATATTCAAACCTTTGAAAGGTGTGAGTTCCCTGCTTTGGCCTTAGCTGGTTGAGGTGTATCTCTCTGTACCTCTGTTGCTCTGAGATGGCCGGTCCCCTTCATGCTGGGTGACATGCTGCTCCATTACCCAGCAGTTGTAGTTGTTCCTGTCCCTTACATAGGCAGTTTTTAATTTATGGTGCCTCACCATGGCCCAAATTTCCATCCAAAGCAAGGAGGACCCTGGGGATGGATCCTCTCCATCCAGGGGACCTGAGAGATGCAGCAGGAGGAGAAGAGGAAAGGGAGAAGCAGAGGTTGGCAGCTGTGCTCCCTGCCAGCTCCATCTCAGCTGTTTGAAGCTTTAAACAATTCGAATAATGACTCTGGAGGGTGGAATAAAAGGTGGCAAGGAGAGCTTGTTGAAACAAATAAGATTTTCCTTTTTTTCTTTCCCTCTCCACATGAGAGGAGGCAGACTGCGACTTACAATGAGTGCTGTGAGTCACCGAGACAGAAAAAACCCACCAAGCCACAGCGTGTTTGCTCCTGCAATGGCTGTGCTGCTGCCCTCCTCCATCCCTTCCCTGTTTTGCTCCCGAGCCCACATGGCAGACATTATACGCCGATCTATTCTTAAACTGTTTCTGGTTTCTGTGTGGCACCAGCTGCAGGGGAGCGGAGTCACGCGAGCAAAGGCAGGATGTTTGGTGGCTCTGCCCAGCCTGGTCGCCCCACAGTCTGGCACAAAATATGGAGCCAGCCTCATCCATCAGATTTCTCAGCTCGTCCCAAAACGTGTGTGTCTGCATTTGTCCCTGGGCAAGGGAAAAAAAAAAAAAAGAAGAAGAAGAAAAAGGAAAGAAAAAGAAAGGATCAAAGTGTTAATTGTAAAACATCTTGTGGTGCCAGGTGGAAATGAAAGCAGGGTGATCAGTGAAATAATCGACGGGGATGTAACTGAAGTGCATTTTCCAGCAGCTCATTAGAATAACGAGGAACCCACAAAGGACATGGGAGACACAAACAAGCTTTGTTGCCCTGTCATTATTTTTAGGAGCAATGTGATACCACTGAGGACTGGGTTAATAACAGATAATTGCTGGCTTTATTCTTGCTTTTCTCTCTTTTTTTTTTTCCCCCTCCCCTCTTCCCTGAATGGTTTTATGGGATATGGACTTAGTAATGTTGTGGCAAAGTGTCATTTCCTGTTTTATTGGAATGACTCAAGTGTGCGCGCTGTGGCGGAGGTCAGGAGCACGTTTATGAAGTTTGCACTGTGGTTAATTAGTAGGAGTGGGCAAGTTTCCTTCTCCCTGTCTCATTGCTCCTGTGGGGGGATGGAACAAACTCTCCATAAATTTGCTTGGACCGTGTTGATCTCACACAAGTTTGATCCCAAAATGATGCCCAGTAAATCAGCCTGTGACTTCTCCCAGGACTCCCTATCCCTGTGCTCTGCTCAGAATCCACAGGGATTGCAGACCCGCTTGTGTGAAGCTTCTTGAAACCCTTGGATTTTGGTCTGAGCAATCAGCTGCTCTTCCTCCTTTGCCAAGCCCACTTGACTGACATTTGCCAAACGCTTTTCCGCCTGTGGCCAATTTTCTCTCCTGCTCCGGATTTGCCTTTGTTAGGCTGCACCAAATGCTGCTGGTCCCAGGTCCCTGGACAGCCACACGTGTAAGGAACTTCTTGCCCTGACTTGTGTCCTGGCTGTTCAGGCCCAATGCAGAAGCAGCTGTTGGGCAAACACAGATCCAGGACGGGGCAAGTGGAAAGAAAAAGTGCTTTTGTGGTTGGTGGTACTGCAATAAAACAAACTTGCTGTTTCTGATGAGTTTAGGTCGCTATTTCAATAAAACCTTCATATTATTATTATTATAGTTGATATAATTCATTTTTATTTTATGTTTTTATTATCTTAAGGCCAGCTTTAGGCTTTATTTTATAGCCTTGATTTAGCTGTCTGACTTCCTGGGACTGCAGAGAGATTCTCAGCTGTCATCGAAGAGCTCTCAGTTGCTCAGGGGTTTGCACTCGCTGACTTAATGGGAGCCTCAGGGGCTGTATTTGCAAGAATCTGCAGTCCTGGTCAGGCAGCCTGCTCACCCCCAAGCCCATCATGCTCTTTCTGAACATCCACAGCAGTGTTGAAGGACTCCATGAGATAAATATGGCCATTGATGGCTCTCAGGTGCTAACAGGGACCCAGGAAGGGGAATTTTCAACTGCTCAGCCAACTGGAGTGTTCAGCTGCTTGGGAAAGAATTCAAAATGCTTAAATTTGGTGGAGATGAACAGGAGAAAATAGAAGAATGATCAAGAAGAAATGGGGCTTTCCACAAATTAAAAGAAGAAAGCTTATCAAATTAGAAAGGTTTTTCATTTTTGACCCTGTGATTTTTCAAGAGACTTGTGTGCAGAAAAGCTGAGACAGGCAGTTTTATGCTTATTTTAAATTATATGACTTGGCCTGAGGCTGTATAAATTAAAGCTGAAAATGAAAAATCATTTCTGTTGTATTTCAATGCCCTGCCTCTTTAAGAAATAATCAGAGTACAGATTAAAAAAAAAAGCCTCTGGAAGTACAGTTATTCAGATCTGATCTGGGTTACACTAGTAGAAAATCCAGAATGCAGTCATATAATGTGTTAGTACCCATCAAAAGAATATTAGTGAAGAGATTTGCTCTTTCTAATAAAATACATCAAGCAGAAAATTTTACAGTGAAGGGGAGGTGGGCACCCCAGTTTAACTCTATAGCTATCTATGTGGATAAAAAATTTATAGCCATAACGTGGGGCTGCAAATGTAGAGCCTGAGACTCAATCTCTTATTTCAGCCTGCTCCATAGTCTGGTGGTGTTGGACAAAACAGCTGCTAGAGCTCCGTTCAGGCCACACGGTCACAGATGAGGTCAGAAATATTTCACGGGGGGGTTGTGATGGGATCTCCAGCCCCACGTTTGGCTTCCTCACGTTCTTCAGAGCAATGCTGCAGGCAGTGAAAGTATCTGAAGAACTGTTGGTCTGAGACTGCAGGTTTGGGAAGCAGCAGAGAAGGGTCACCTGAAGGGATGCAGATAGAGAAAGTGACATGGAAAAAGCAAGGAGAAATGTTTGGACCAGCAGAAAGTCGACAAAGCTGATGCTGGCTTGGCTGTCAGGACTCCTTTGAGATAAACTCTCAGAGGAGCAGAGACACTGCCTGCTGCAACCCTACAGGTTTTCTCATCCTTTTATGTCGCATTTAATTTATAGAGGTACTTAGTGGCCAGATGTGAGGGTATAAGCATCAGTCAGGGGGACGCTAATATATTCTCTTCTCTATCTGTTTCTAATGAATGTCCAAGTATGTAGTCTCACTTTCAGAGTTGTATATTGTGAATGTGGGTTAAATTAATCAGTAACTGGTCAGCAGAGGTGTTCAGAGGAAGCCTAAAAACCAAAAAAAAGCAACTCATGTTCAAATCACATTAAGAGTGGGGTGGAACCATCAAAAGGAAGGAAATTAAAATTGAAAGCAATCTTAACTTGTGCTATTAGAGATGGGGGACCTGGAAACCCAATATGTCTGAAAGTGACCTTAAGGTGGTGGTGAACAGCAGATGAAATCCAAGTTCTAAATGCAATGCCAAAGGCAGGGAACAAAATAGCTGTTTTAAGACCTCCCACCACTAAGCTTCTGTACACATGATTACAATGAGCCCTGACATCTTGGTGCTGGACAAAGATACCAATGAGCCAGGTTTTAGAGAACAGGTCATGTTTAAAGAGCTCAGAGGACTGAACCATGGGGAAAGCAGAGAGGCAGTGCTTATGAAGAAAATTAATATCAAAGGGACAATCACTGCTGTTGAAAAACACTGGATGAATTACAAACAACAGAAGAAAAGGAATCATTAAAGGTTAACTTGATGTAGGTTTAAGGAATGAAACTCCTATGGATGCAGATATATAAAAGGATAAAGAGAAACATTTTGAAGCAGGCAGCGGCATAAGCAGTAGATGAATTTCAACTAGTGGCACCCTGAAGCTCACTCTTGGATCAAAGGTCTAAATTGATCTCTGGTCATTCTGTACAAGGAACCTGAAGTGAAATGCCAGGCTTTAGGGAAAATCCAGATCACTTCCAGATTGTAACTTCCTGGAGTGCTACAACTCCAGGATCATCTCTGTTTTGGAAAACAAGGAACGTTGGCATAGAGTGATTATGGGAATGCTGTAATGGCAGATGGGCACCAGAGTGGAAGTTCTAACATGGGAAGGCAACAGGGGGTGTGGACTACGTGCAGTATTCTGCCTACTCAGCTTATGGTAGGTGGTCCAGGTTTCTTCACTCTCCCGGGCACAGTTGAGTCTCCCAGAAAAAAAACTTGAAAAATAGTTTGTGCCTTTAATAATTGAGCCACCCTTGGTGGCACACGAGGGAGAGCATGCATTTCAAATTAATGGAAAAAAAAAGTGGTTCACAATCTTATCCCAGTTTGTAAACCCACCAAAGTGTCTGAGAGCCTTGAACAGCCTCCAGCATCACAATGTTTGCCTATCCCAACTTTGTCTCATTATTTTCCTTTCCTTGCACCTCTGTGCGTCTGGAGCCCAGCTGAGAATGAAATGAGCAGCGCCGAAGGACTGTGAGAAAGACGATTTGTGTGGTAAACCCAGCACAGCCAGAAGCAGGAAGTACCAGATTTATCATGGGAAATCCTCTTCTTGTTAGATGTTTCCAGCCTACTTCTCCAGGCTTAAGCTATCTCAGTGCTGCGTGTAGGCCCTGGTTCAACAGGGATGCTCTGTATTTGCCAGACTTGAAATGCATGAAGTTAATTAGCACCCTGTTAAATCAGGGCTCTGTCACTGTGTCAGACAATCCCCATTGACTCAGAGCTGCTTGAAAATTTCCTGTCTCCTGGGATAGCATAATAAAGCTACAGAGGGAGTTTAAGTTACTCAAGATGGGGTTGGATTTCCCATGCTCTGCTTTGGAAATGTCCTTTCTGCTCCACTCCAGCTCTGCTCCTATGTAATACATGTGGCTTTGGGGCTCCAGGCCACATCCTGAGGAGCAGGTCCTCTGCCTGCCATCCCTGTGGCAGCTCTGCAGTCAGTCCCAACCTCCCTGAGGCTGGTCCTTACTTTTTCCATCACATCTTGCCTTAGCAGCCCATTTTCTCGCTTCCCCGTGCTACTGAGCAGTGCTGAATCAGTGGTGCCTTCAGGCCAGACTGTGGACAATACCTGTGTGTATCCATTTTCTCTGCTGTTGTGGACAAAGAGAAGCCCAGCCCTCTCTCCCTGTCTTCTGCTCTGGCTGCCCTCAAAGGTGGCTTGTCACACCTTGGCCCTGGAGATGGACTCAGAGTTCTCAGGAACCTTCTGTGTGTGCAGCCGCTGGCAATAGGGAGTTACACATCTTCCCTATGCACCACGTGGAGAAAGATGTTTGTCTGTTTCCCCTTTATTCTGCTTCCTGCTGGGTCTCTTTGATGATCATTAAGTAGGAAGAGATGGTTAGATCACTCCCGATGCGCTTTCTCTGTTATCCAGGATTTATGCGTCTCTCCCACCATAGTCCTCCCATCTGCCTTTGTGTTTCAGGGTACCTGCTTTTCTCTGGATGAGCCTCTGTCACTGCTGCACTGGTCTGAGTTGTATGCAAATTAGCACTAATCAAGAGGAATAAGCCAACCAACAGCTAGGACATAGCAGGGTGTCATGAATGATTTATAATTATTTCCTACTAAAACCACTTGACATTTGCCATTACTTGAAGTCTGTTTGCTGTGCTTGAATCAGGCAGAAACAGATCTCCCGTTGAACATAATGGGGGTCATCCCAGCAAGCAAAACTGTATGTACTGTCTATGGCTACAGTATAATTTTATTGATTTAAAGTGTTTTAAGTAAAGGCATGATTTCAAGCCTGGAGATAAAGGTGGCTCGTTGGTGTAATTGCACAGTAATCTTGTTCAGTGCCCCAAATAACACTGTGATGTCTCCTAATTTATGGACAGCGTGTACATGAAGTGATTAGAAGTCCGGGATGATGAGGCTGCAGTATGGAGGGCATGAATGAGTGGGAGGAGATGGCAGAGTCCTGGGCAGAGGCACTCCACGAGGGCAGCCAGCTCCGCGTCGCACTTGGCCGATGTTCTGCTCGTGGCTGCCACTCGTCACAGGGGAGCAGAGGTCAAAAGCAAGGACTATGAGCCATTCAGCTTGGATCTGGGTCTCTGAGGGGGGCTTCACAAAAATTTTGGGGGTGTCTAGAACTGGATTTTTGAGTCAGGCTTGTTTCCAAGCTCTTCTGTTAATAACGTAGTGGTCTGTTGTCACTGTGGATGGTGCGTATCTTCTTTGCTGGAGCTGCTTCCTGACAAAGTGGAACCAAAGGGAGGCTGAAGGTTGTTGCAGGCATTATGCTAATGACTTGCTTTCTTAAGCTTTGATGATTGTTTGTTCAAATTAAGAACTTTTGCAGCACTGCTCCTCAAAGCATCCATCTGGAGGCTGGCCTGGAGCCTCTGGGAATGGATGTATTCTATTTTATGGGAATCAAGCAATGCATCACATTGGCTGTAGGATTCTGGTGGCTGTAAGATCCCAAATCTGGGAGAGAGCAACAGAGGAGAAGTCCTGAAGGTCAGGATTACAGTCTTTTTAGGCCAAGAAATTTCAAACCACATGAGCTGAGTGTAAGGGGAGCCAGCACAGCAGGTTGAGGATGCTGAGCAGGAGCAAGCTGGCCTGTGACCCTGAGTTTCCATACTGTTGTATTTTGCTTTGATACCATAGTGACTATTAAAAAAAAAAAGCGAGAAGTGATAGATTACAGCAGAACTCATGCAAATCTCTCGTGTTATTTTAGCAAGTTAATATGTGCCTAGCACATCCCAGTGGGATGCCAGTGGCTTCCATGGAATTTTACTGGAAATGAACTGGGTACATCTGGTCAGAGAGGGAAGCCTCAGGCTGCTGGCAAACTTTTGCTCCCTCTCTGATTATTTCATTTAGATACATATATGTTTGTATGTATATACAGTAATTTAAGGCTAATACTATTGTATTGCCTATCATTTTCAAAAGGTTTTGAAAGAAAAGAGGAGCTTTGTTGCCTTGAAACTGAGCTAGGGAAGCTGAGCTGAGGTGAATCTTCTCTAACATGACTGTAAGCCTGGCTTGAGAGAATACTCAGGGACTGATTATCATAATTTCATTATCGAGCTTTCACACTACAGGCTGGGAGATCTTGAGGGCTCTATTCTGGACTTGTTGCTCTATAATTCTTTCCTTAGCACCTGGGATGGTGGAAGGAGAACATACCTATTAATTTTGAAGTTATCCCTGAAGAGCTGCTGAGGCCAGCTTTAAGGCACAAGTGAGTTTGGCAAAGCACAACCTGAAAGGAGAATTTTTTGGTGAAGACAAGGGCTAGGTATGATAGGAGAAATCAGCTGCATGAAGGGACCTTAGACAGCAACCCTGGAAGGGTTGGAGGAAATGGATTGTTCAGTTTAGGGAAAAAAAGAAGAATTGTGAGAGATGATACAAACATTCCAATATGTTGAGGTTGCTGTAGTAGCAATAAATAATCCATTGTCCGCATTCATTAGGGTTCAGACAGAAGATGATGGATTCAAATACAATCAGGGAAACCAGTGGAGCTCTTCATCAGGTTCTCATTGCTCATGCTACCTGTTCAGCAAGAAGCCTCTTAGCTTCTGGGGTAGGAGGCTTCAAGGTGTCTGTATAGGTCTGTTCGCTACCTGCCACACCAGGGGTGAAAAAAATAAGGATCCCAAGGACCCTCCCTCTGCCAAGGGACTGGGCTGCAGGTGGTAGGAATTTTTGTTTTCTCACTTCTTCTAGACAGAGAGCTAGCTGAACAAGGAGGTCTTGTGCGCTATTGCTGTCTCAGCACCAAGCATGGACAGAACATGATTCCATTTGTGTGGAAATGATGGTGAAGACTCCACACTTCCCTCTGAGGTTGGCAGTTCCTTGCAGACACCACCCATGTGAAAGAAGGATGATGTGCCTTAATGGAATTTGCCCTGTCCGTGGATTCAAACCCCAACTTTATTGATGATCTGGGCCACAGGGCCATAATCCTCTCCTAATGAGAACATCCCTGCTATGAATGACTAGAACCACTGTATCCTTCTCCCTCTCATTTTCTGTGACAGTGATGAGACACTAAAAGCAGTCCTCTCTTAGGGTTTTGACTTTATAGCGTTTTGGCTTTGGAAGATTTTTGGAATCCAACTAGTCAGAAATAGAAAGAAAAAACCTCTAGAGTGGCATGCAGGGCATATGAAAATGTCCATCAATTCCTCTCTACTTGGGTGTGTGCTTCAAGGGCAAAGATGGCTGTGGTAAAAGCATAATCGATTATGAGGCCTTAATTGCTTTTGAAATGACCACAATCTTTTTATTACCACAGCGAAACGTGCTTTGGACTCCACTGTGGCCAGTGTTTAGATTGAGGCAGACCACAGGATGAAAAGAGCATGACCCTGCTACTCAGTTCCCCACGCTCCTGTCTAAAAACAGATAGACAGAAAAAGAAGAGAGAAATTTTCCACATATTCTAGTCCTCGGAGCTGTGCAAGGCTGCATCTAGCTGGAGGCTGCAGTGTTTGAGGTCCTGAGTTACTAATTTTGTGGAGCAGAGGATTTTGCATTTCCTCACTCCTCCATGCAGTCTGGAGGCTGTTTGCTGGCCGTTTTATGTCCTCAGAGAATGTTCTTGTCCATTTCTTCAAGAGGAGGGAGCTCTTTAGCCTATTTTAGAGGCAGGACCAAAGCAATGCCTTCACGTGTAACAGCTGATGTTGGACAGCCCCTCTGGAGATGGAGTCAATGCCCAGGACATTGCCCAGCTGGGTGTTGAGTATCTCCAGGGATGGACCTTTCTGGGCAACTTGTTTCAGTGCTTGACCACCCTCACCAAAAACCAAAAAAGTTTTTGGTTTCTCTTTGGGTTAAATTGAAGAGGGTGAAATGTGGACTCTGGTTTTGGCTCATGTAGCTCCGTGCTGTCTGCATTGCATACCTTGGCTTCTCTTTGTGGAGGCCAAATTGGAAGTGACAGTCTCACACTTCTGTGGCTGATGTTAATGCCTGAAATCTGGCTCCCTGGGACACAGGTTTTGACTTACCTCTGGCATTTCAGGCATCTCACATTCCTTATTCTCTGACGTTTTTAGCCTCCACTGGGCCAGTTTCACAGACGGCTCCTTTACAGCAGAGAGGAATCCTTCCCATTTCTTCTCACCTGAAGCGTGGTCCAGTTGTTTTATGAGGTTACAACAAATCCATATGTGGTTGAGGGTGTTTGCAGGCCCTACTCAAGCCTTTCATATTACCTAGAAAGAATTTTCTCCTTCACTCACTCCCTCTTCCTCTGTCATGCTCTTGGGAATTCAGTGGGACTTGTGACAAGGGAATGGTGAGCGGAGCCTGGCTGCAGAGGGTTGCACTTGTGAAATATCTCCATTTTAATCCACATGTTTGTTCCAGCTAGACTATTTTCACAGCTGCTTAAGGAGGAAAAAAGGGACACTAACAAATCTTGTGAGAGACCTCTTTGGTGCTTCAGTTTCTCATTTCCAAACATCCTTGTAAAAGAAATCACATCCACTTACTTACACAAATGCCCCAAATAGACTTTTCTGTAAACTGAGGGAGAAAAAAATATTCAGTCTCTAGTTGGAATTTAATTCAACAAAGGGCTGAACCCTCCCAGCACTGGAGCTGTTCCACAATTGCATCCGTTGAGGATGTGACCCCCAGCCCTCAGCCCTAACTGAACTTTCTCAGTAGTTTTATACAGCAGTAGGACACACAAGCTAAAAAATAAATGAAGATTTCTGTGGGAAGCATTTACAAATCTGTATTGTTTCCTTAGTTTCACTGCAACTATAATTTTAACCCTAATGATAAAAGCTGTAGTATTACTAAGATATAGTTCTGGGGTTTTTTTTCCCTTTCAGGTCTTGGGTGGTCTAGAATGTGCAGTAATTCATGTTCTCAGCTGGGTTTCCACCACATTTCTGATTGACCTGATTACTTTCCCAATGACAGAATCCAAAATTGAAACCACATCAGAACTCACTGGAGTTGGTTCTGTTTTTGATGTTCCTGGAGCTTCTCTGGTGGCTCAGCAGGATATATGTCTTCATGAGGGTTTTTTTAACCCCTTCTTTTTTTATTTTTTTTTTTTTCCTTTTTTTTAACCCCTCTTTTTTTTTTTTTTTTCTTCTCATGGTGGGCTTACATTTGGGACATGAATTATTTAGGGAAGTCCTGAAAGGAACTGAAAGGAACAAGGAAGGAGAGAATTCAATAGAGATGTTACATTTTAGGACCTAATTCTGGACATTAGTACATATGGCTTGAGGGAGCTATGCAGAGAAAAGAGTGTTTTCTGCAGAAAAAAAGGATCTCCCATGACATTTTATGTTGTTGCACTAACCCCTAGCTTCCTTCCTCCTTCCCATCCTCTGGAAAGATGAACACATATTACAGAAGTCTAGAACTTCATTTTTTATCACCTTTGCTGTAAAAGGAAAGACTGGGACAAGCTGAGCTGAATTTATTACAGTGAAGAGTGCTTATGATGGCATTGGGAAGGTTCCTCTGAAAGCCATGGTGCCTCGCTGGGAGCCGTGAATCTGAACATAATCAACTGGGGACCTTTGTTTGGTTCCTTTTCCTTCCTGTCCCAGCTTCTTCCTGGCAGAGCAAAGGAACAGAGCAAAGTGTAATGGCCTCTTCCCTCACACTGGGACTGGTTTCCCTCCTCTTTCTGTCGCTCCCAACGAGACATAAAGTCATTAGGGCAGTATGTGATGTGGGGTTGGAGCCAGTCCAACTTACACCGAGGACTTCCTCGTGCCCCGGCACCCACATCTTTGAACAGTTAATATCCACATTTGCATGACACGAGTTAGGCTGCACCGAGGGGAACGTGTGCCATATTAGGTGGTGTTAATGGTACTGGCACCTTCTCCTATTTCCTCTGCTCCCTAAAAGAGTTTGGAGGTGGGAAAGCCAAGCTGTGTGCACTGTATTTCCATGCGGTCATAGACAACGGGGATCCAGAGCACGTCTAGTTTGTGCTCGGCTCAGTAGCTCCTCCTAGCAGAAAATCCTCACTCTGAGGTGTATTGTTTTCTGAGCCCTTTTCAGAAGGTGGAAAAAGCATTTTGCAAAACAATAGGAAGTGGATAGTGTCGGGAAAACATGCTCCAGCTGAGTTTTGGCACCGGCAACACAAAACCTAAAGAATCTTGTCCAACTCTTCATGGCTTTCAAAATGAACACTGCGATGCTGTAAGTCAAATAACATTGTCCAACCCTTTTCATCCTGTTTGTAATTCCACTAGGGACATCATTACTGTAACCAGCTGCTCTGGGATTCTCTAATGAAAACTTTGTTTCTGAATAGAATAATTAAACCTTCATATTCAATTGTCAAACAGCTCCATCTTTGCTCAGTGCATGGATGTGATTAGCCACAGCAAACCATTCTGCAGCTTAAACTCACAATTGCATCTAGTATAAAAATGATTAATTAGGCGACGTGCTGTTTGGGAAGTTTACAAGCAGATCAATGAATAATGTTTAAGTGAAAATTTTATAGAGACGTTACGGGCACTGCAGGTTTTGTGGAAGCCTTGCTGATGGCTTACGGATGCGTGTGTTCATGTTCCATAAAGAAATTCTACATCATGGAGACAGGTTCAGCAGTTATATGTGGGAAGGGCAACCCTGAGGTTTTTTGAGTTTTCTTTCTCTAAATGTTTTTGACAGAAACTCGGTCCTTTTCCCTCTCTCAAAGCAAAGTTTCTAATGTGAGCAATACTTCCCCAGTTCTGTTAAAAAAATATTTTTTGTTCTTGTGTGTTTTCTTCATTTTTGTGCTGAATGGGTGTACAAAAGGGAAAGATTGGATATGTCTGGAAAAATTACCTGTGAACTGCAGCTAATCCACTATCAGTGTTTGAGGCATTAAGAAAAATAATTGATCAATTCAAATGAAGTTATCCCTGCCCCTATTTTTATTATAGTTTTTTTTTGCATATGCAGAGAAGTACATAGTAACGCACAGTTGTATTTTGGCATTACAACTAATTTTATTACATAATTCTTAAACTTTTCCAGCTTCTCTTGAAATGTGTATTTCCTGTGCCCACCATCCTTGTGGCTTACTGACTTCTTATATCAGAGATGAATCAGGGCTTTTAACAGAGCTTACAGCTAAGTATAATCTTATATTGCTCTCTATAGCTGTTTTGGATAATTTCTCTGGAAAAAGTTGTTAATGCTTTTAATTCAGTAAGGTGGTCCCTTGTGGTGTAGGAGTAACACAGTGGAGCAGTTCTTGAGATATCTTTGTCACCCTTCATTTTGGTTCCCATCAGAGTATCATATTTTTCTGCTCCTTGCAGCAGCAGCCACTCCTTCAGCTCTGGTCATGGAGATTGTCAGGTTTGGTGTTGGGTTTTCTGAGCTCTCTTCCTACAGAAAGCTCAGAAAGGTCCTAGGATGGAGGCAAAAATGAATTCTCAAATGAAGATTAATTCTGTCTTGTGTGTGAGGTCTGCAGATAGCCCTGCATAAAGACTTGCTTTGCACCTTAGCTGTCTTTACATTGACAGTCACAGGCTCTCTCCGGAGTTAGTTCCAATATATCTTTCTCCCTATTTGCAGCCTTAAGGATAAAGACAAATAAACAAAGACGAGCAAGCGCATTTCTATCCTGTACCGTATGTTGCCAAAAATAGTAGTCAGATGGAAAAGATTTTTCCAGAAGTCTTCTGCTGCATAATCTGTTTCAAATAAAGATAATAAAATAAACAACTGTTTATAAAGAGAATGTGAACGAGCAGGGCTCCCCTGCTGCCTGTTGCGAGAGCGCTCAGTGCAGACGTTGTCTGCGAGAATTCCTGATCTGGCATACAAAGTTCTGGTTTTTATCTCCAAACCCCCTGCTCTGGAGCACTAGGGACAGATTTCAGGAAACCTATGTTAAATATAGCACCCCAGGAAACTCCCAAGCTCTGGTGCGAACAGGGAAGTTTTGTGATGCAGACCCCTGGATCCTCCTCTCCATCATCTGCAGGCAAGGTATTGGAGTGGTCCCTCTCTGTTTGGCTCAGTGGTGGGAAATGTGGACTGGGAGACTTCTCAGTTAAATTTGCTAACAGGCACTGCAGAGCCAACTGTGATCCATGTAAATACTGCTCCAGCCAGAGAGGTGCCACTTTGATGGAGCTGCTGCTCAGTTCTCTTTTACCATGGATGTTCATGAGCTCCTGGAGATAGGAGTATGGCCACTTTCCAGAGCTCTGTATTTCCCCTCCAACATTGTTGTGGAAGATTTGAGAATTAGCTCTATTTGGAGATTTCCAACTCATCTTGCATTGAGAGTGGAGGCCAGAAATCTTTACAGAGCAACATTTCACACCACGATATGGTTAAGAAAGTCTGCCTCTGATCCTGGCCACATAGCTCGAAAAGCAGAGGAGCAACAAATGAACAAATGCCAGGGCATGTGGGAAGGGAAAAAGTGACCCAAACTTGGGATTGGTTTTTCTTTCTTCAGTTATTTCTTTTTCTTTTTTTCTTTCTTTCTTTTTTTTTTTTTTTCTGGAAGATTTGATTCAAATTTTGCTTTGGACCCATTTTCCTATTAAAAATTAAAAAAACAAAACCCCAAACCTAAGTACACAGAGGAACAGATTTCCCGTCACAGGAAAAGAGGAGAGTGGACCTACATGGCAAGCACAGGGGAGAAGACTGCCAGAGGTGGAAATTTTCTGGGATCTGCAAGTTGGGTTCAGCTGGTTACGAGTAAGAGGGGCTAGATGTGAATATTGGATCCCTCTCTAATTTGATTCTTATGGCAGTGATTATATTTATATACAGCCTGCAGACTCCAACCAAGTGTGGTGTCTCCAGGGATGGCACAGCCACACGCAAAAGTGTTCCTACCCTAAATTGTCTGTAGTCTAAGCCAACAACAACTGAGAAGGGAAATGGAAGAAGAGAAAAAGGGGTGGTCACCAGGAAGGTTTGGACATGAGGTTTTGATTCAGGCTCCCCTCCTGCCAGAGAATCTGCCTCGATCTCTGCAAATCTCATCCCTTTTTCACCTTGCCCTTGGCTCTGCTGCCTCTGTGCTGATCCTGCTGCCTGGTTTCCAGCCTTCAAGGTTTTGCTGAGATTTGGGGTAACAAGCTCTTGGTGGCACCCTGTGACTCCATGTTGTGGGAAAGATGCAGGAGGACAGACAACTGTCTTTTCCCTTGGAAACCCAGAACCTGGGCCCCTTGCCTGGATGGGGGCCTGAAAATGTGAATCTCTTTATAAACTTGGGTTATCCAGTTTATAGTACAATTCTCTGGCAATGTGTCTTTCAATGGGCTTTTTTTTCCCTCTGTTTATCACAACTTTTCATTATTCATTGTACAGTTCTGTTCTATTAGGGTAAGTTTACATGTTGTGGGCAGTGTAAGGCTGGATAAACCAGAAAGAAAGGGATCCTTTTAGTTTAGAGTAATTAAAAAATTATTGCCTGAACCCATGAATATGGGAAGATCAGTATTTGCAGCTTGTGCCTTTTGCTGGATTTCTTTAAGTCATTCATTTTGGAATTAGGATAGCTTTTGCTCTCTCTCCTCCCTCCCTGCCTTCTCACCTCTCCTAAATATTTTATTTATCTGCGGAGTGGTTCTGCAAACTGGTTCCCTTCTCACCCATCCACTTTAACTGCATCCAAGGTTTCCTTTTAGGAACAACGACGGGAGATGGGCTTTGCTTTTCCTTTCCCATCCAGCCATTCCAGGGTTTTATTTAATTTTTAGCTGTTTTATTTAAACGTTCATAAACTTGGGGCCTAAGCCGGGCTTAAGATTGCACCGGGAAAGCGTTAAAAAAACACATCTTGAGCAAGGCTGAGAAGAATTCATTGATGCCAGGGCAATGTGTGTTTGATAAACATATGGACTTAAAGGCAGATAGGAGCAAGGAGGCACTTTGCCTGTGTATAGCTGTATTATTTATGGATGTCTTTGCTGTGCAGCAAGGACCAGGTTCTGTTTAGCTCCTCTCTTTGGGTGGTCTGAGAGAGATTCTGAGTAGCCTTCAGTAGCCTTCAGGCATAATTGCCAGGCATGCTCTTGTATCTGAGATAGCTTAATAAAGCATTACATATCTTACTGCTTCTATATTTTATTACCTAACCCAGTGCATGCGGTCAGCGGGTAATTAAATTCAGCTGTGTTTTTACTTTCTGTTTTAAGGTCGAAGTATGAATTTCTCCACGAATTCTTTGAAACGGACTAATACGATGCATGCATGATAAAGGCAAGGCTAATCAGAGCCAGACTGTTAGTGCAATATAAGGTTGCCCCAGGTGTAATTTATTTTCATATTATTGGTGGTTTTACTGTTGAACATATTAGAAGACGAAGAAGAAATAATAATTCTTTTCCGTGTATGGCCAGAAAGCTACAGGCTGTGTTGAGAAGCTGGGTTTTCTTTTCATTTCTATTTTATGCCACGTTTCAGCTCCTTGCTTGTGCTCCGTACCGAAGTCGATTTCAATTAACCTATTCCTTCATTAACTCACTCTCTAAGTGCAGGAGGATATTGCTAGATTGCTCCGTGCCATTATGAAAAGGATTGTGGCGCAGCCTTTATTAAAAGCAATGTCTGCAGAGGAATGTATGCTGGGAAAAGCTTAAACAAATCTTTTTCTTGGATTTGACCAGCTGGGGCTGGAGTGGCTGCGTGGCCCCAGGAGGTGGGGTATTTTCACTGGGGGTGTGAGTGGCTTGGGAGCCCGGGGAGGCTGTGGGGTGGGAAGGAGGAAAGGGGCAGCTGGCCCCAGTCTTGTGGCTCGAACCACAGGGTTTGGGCAAGACCATTTGTGTTTGGGGCTCTGTGGTTGTCATGCCAGGAGTGAGGGTTGCCTGGGTGAAAGGGAGATACAGCAAAATCACGAATTCAGGACCCAGCTCTGCTGCTCTCAGGGACTGATTACCTGGGGAATTCATTGCAGGAGCGAAAGTGGATGTTTGTAAAGTTCTCTTGGAACATCCAGAGCTACAATGAAGTTGCTGTGGGGTTTTATTCACCCTAGTCAAACCTATTTTACAACTGATGATCTCTCTCCCTTCAGAACTGGCCTTGCTTATCTCCTTAGACCACCCCATGTGCAGTCTTGCTGTTGCTGCAGCATACCAGTCGTCAGTGCCAGAAAATTGTTTCATGAGCAGCAAAAACAGAGACCTAAATTCCTGGAGACTGGTGCCCCAGGGTCAGCACACAAAAGGCATCTCAGGTGCCTGCTGGTGGCTGAGCCTTAATCTCATGGAGGCTCTCTTTCCTTGGTGACTATTAGAAAATTTACAGGAACTTGAAGAGTGATTCATCTCTGTGCCAGCTGAAAAAAAAGAAAATAAAAGTCAGCACCACTTTTTTTTGGTGGGAAGAGAGGAGCACATTCAGGATACACTCATCTGACTCAGTTTCTTTAAAACATGCCCAATATAATCTGTTTACATTAAGGGATTAAAAACAAGAGGAGAAGGCATCACATTAGGTATAATGAACTTTTATGGTCTTCCTCCATGGGTGAAGATGTGTTTGAGATTAACCACTGGACTGAAATCCACTGGAGATGGTCCCATGTGTGCACATAAGGCTACATAGACATCATGGAAGGAAGCTCCAAAAACCTGTGACTTTTGAGGGGGAGGACTGAATTATTAACCCCTGACCAAACATGACAGTGTTGCCCTTGTTCACACCTGCCTAGTGACCCAGTGCAATGGATTAAACCCTCCTTCACTGAAGTTCTACTCCAGAGCTGGGAAAAACCATCCTGCAGATAAAGCCCCCCACCACCACCACCACTTCCAGGGCATTTCTTTTGACATTGTCC
The DNA here is from genome assembly GCA_013397915.1 of Daphoenositta chrysoptera. Taxonomy (NCBI): domain Eukaryota; kingdom Metazoa; phylum Chordata; class Aves; order Passeriformes; genus Daphoenositta; species Daphoenositta chrysoptera. Next base: position 1,394,795 of record VZRO01002549.1, read on the forward strand.
TTTCAGACAGGTCCTTTTGACCCCAGTCAGGGCAGAGGGCTGGACAAAGACTGGGCACATACAGCTGCTTGTGAATCTGCCATGATCACTTGAGCAAAGCTCTGGAGGTAATCTGGCATTGCCCAGGTGAGGTCCAGAAGCAGCAGAAAGCGTGGTTTAACACACAGGAACTCAGGTTGATGTTTGACCTCTGCTTCTCCTTCCCCAGCTGTGAAGCAGTGAAAGGAATGTCCTCTTTCTCACAGCAGACTTTTGCCTTTGAATTAATGTTTGCAAAATACTCAGAGCTCCCAAGTTGATGGGGTTGCAAACCACACAGCTCGACTCTGCTGTCACCAATTGGAAAGAGCCATGCTGGGCTTGGGATTTAGTCCTATAGAATTAAGATTATTTTATTGTTCTAGGAACGATAGGGTGGTCTGTCTGCTAAATTACAGTACTCCCTGGGCTGGGCCAGTGCTTTCCCTGCCTGTTTGGGGTCAGGATTTGGCCCTTTCTGGTTTCATGTTTTCTTACTGAACTCATGAACCTATATCAAATGTCGAAGCAACAAGAACTTGATGGTGATTGCCAGCAAGAAAGGGCTTCCCAAAAATCAGAGCTTTTGTCCGCTGAACTCAATCCCTTTCTCCCCCTCTTCCCTTGCTATCTCCCCCATCCCGTCCCCATCAACCCAATAGAAAACCAGCCCCTGAAGCTGGTGAACCCAAGAACTGCCTGGGATCCAGGAAAACTTGATAGCGTGCAGATGCTGTTCTGTCTCTCGGCAATATTTACTTTTCAGATGGATCTTAAGTAAGCGTGAGGCCAGGAGATGCTGGAGCGTTTCTCAACATGATGAAACGGTCATCACCTCATCCAGCTGGAGGTGGGAAGCCCTTCCCTAAATTTTCTCACCCTCCTTGGCCTTGCTTGGGGAGCGGGTGGAGCTGGACCAGCACTCCTGCTCCCTGACCCCTGACTCACTCAGTGACCTGGGTGTGGAGGAGAAAAAAAATCTGCTTCTCCTCTCCAGCCCCCTCCTCCCCAAACACAATCTGGGATTTATTCAGGCACTGTGAGACTGGGGTTAACCGTGCTCTGTCTCCCCTTCAGCCTGTGTCCCACAGGCAGTGCTGGGGGCATGGAAATGCCTGCTTGCTGCTGGAGCGAGCACAGGGGGATGCCCTCTCTGTGGAGGGCACCAAGGGGATGCATTTGGGGGGATGAGGAACCAAAGGGCTGCCTGAGCCTGTGCTTCCCAGGCATGGCTCCGGGGATGTGCCCAGCCCTTGCCGTGCAAAGGCATGTCCTGGGGCCCCGGCGAGCTCTTTGGGGATTTGAGGTTTTCTCCCAGCCCATCTCTGATGTTGGGATCTGACTGGAACACATGCGGCAGGCTAATCGCGTGCATCTGGGCCTTTTAAAAGCGCGGTCGCCTGCTGATTGGGTTTAATTCTTTATCTTATTCCTGCTAATCCGTTTTCCAATCTGGTTCCCATTTGGAGACAAATTCCCCCAAACCCCAGCCACTGGTGGGATGGATGTGAGGCAGCAGGGGCAAGCGGGGGAGAGAGCGGAGCGGTGCTTTCTGTGGGGCAGTTGCAGGCCGAGGAGAGGCCACGCTGCCCCGTTGGATGCTGGATAACAAATCCCCACCCGACTTGTGCCACAAATATATAACAGCCTCATAACCGTCTCCGCTTGGGATCCCACCTCCCGCAGGCTGCTATTGCCGTGAAAACGTGACAGCGGTGCTCTGCCAAGCATCCGAGGAATAACGGCCTGAGGATTTTATTGCGTGGAAAGATTCCCTTCAAACACGCCCTGCAGCTGGCCTGGTGGTCCGGCAGCAGGGGAACGACCTGGGCTGCTGTGGGTTTTCCAGCTGGGAGGCGGCGGTGCCCCTGAGCTTGCTGTAGGGCTGGCGAGGCCCTGGAGGCTGTGCTGGCCCCTTGGCAGCAGCCAGTGCTTCCCAGCCAGGGAGAGACGTGCTGGTGTATCGGCTGTCCTCCTTCCTCCCCTCGCTCTCTCTCCTTGCCCTGGCCTCCAGGGTTTTCACGCTCAGAAATTGCCAACAAGGAGGAAAAGGGCAGTTTTCCTCTGCCAAGGGAGAGAGGGGAGATCTGCGGTCTTAGGGCTGGGAAACCCTGACCCAGCCACTCCTCTGGCGTTTGAAAAATCATTAACTGTTGCACCTCTGTTTCTCCTCCTCTTTCCTCTTGGTTAACCTCTATTCCACCTCAAATCTCTGCCGTATTGCTGCAGATTCTGGTTCTCCTCAACTGCAAGTTTCCTGGGGGCAGAAGCCCCTGTGATGTGCTTCTGTCACAGAATATTTCTCAGGACTCACAGGGATGGTTTTCCCTAGGGAAAAGTGCATGTTGTTAATATGCTGGACTTAGCACCAGGTGAAATCCATGAGACCAGGTGTGTTTTGGTACGAGCTGACTGTGAGTCCCTGTGCCTCCAGATCTTCAGCTTGTCCTGCTACTTTGATCAAAACTCAGTTTCCTGTGCTTTTCACCTAGATGTGTAACCTCCAGGGCTGTTTTCTAGTACAGATCAAACCCAACCAACAGATAAAACCCTTCCAATTTCTCAGTATTAAAAACCAGCAGCAAAAATTTAGATCCACAAAGAAAAAAATTCGTATTGTGCAATCAAGGAATTGATGCCTGTTTTAGAGTATTTTGGGAGCTGTGTTTCCCCAGGTGCATGCAGTAGCTCTGGTTCCTTGCTTTGTGTCCAAATACAGGCTCTGTTCTCCCAGCATCCCAAACCACCCATGGGGTAAGAAGCAGATTTTTTTGTCTTGAAAAATACACCCCCCTGTAGGAATACCTTGCAATTTGCAGAAAGATAGAAGGGTTATGTTTGGCAACTAACAGGAAAGTACAGGAGGCAAATGAGAAATGGCTGATTTGTTCTGCTGTAATAAAGGTCCAGAAGATGTGGCTCTTGTTCCCAGATTTATCACTGGTTTGCTCGGTGGCCTTGAACGAGCCCATTTCACTTCCTTCTGTCTCTGCTTCTCCTCCTGCTCTTTGGCCCTCAAGCTTTGAGCTCTCCAAGGCGAGCGGGCTCTGCCTTGTGCTCGTTCAGCAGGATCAGCTCCCCCAGCCCTAAGCTCCTGTTCGGGAGTTTTTGGGACCTATGTGTTGGTACAGCACCTCATGTGCAGGGAGCTGGGATCCTCAGGAGCTAGGTAATAAATAAGGGATTAAAAAAAAAAAAGCAGAAATGTAGCTAAAACAAAGGAATGGAAGGAAATAACCATTTCAGAGCTCTCAGAGGACTAACAGAAAAACTAGCAAGCTTGTATTTTTTTTCTTGATCCTGCAGCATTAGCAAATTGTGAGATTGATGGGTGATGAGTTTGAAAGGACTGTGTATTTTTAATCTGTTTCCAAGTGTATGTGTGTGCACATGCATAAAATCCACAGTGCATTTTACAGGCTGGCCAAAAGGCACATGAGTGAAACAGCACGTGATGTGCCGTCGAAAGAACCCGTCACCCAGCCCAGGAAAAAAATTATGGCTGTGGCTCTAACCATTTTTTATCGTTTCCATCTCTATTGACTGACATGTATTTTCTTCCTTCCCTGACCCAGAACACCAGGACTCTGAAACTACTGAAATGTTTGCACAATCTTGAAGCATTTATTTAAAAGTTGCTTTTCCCTGAAGGGTAGGTACTACAGCCAGATTCAAAGTCAGATCAAAAAAACCAAACAAATACTATCTTTACAAGCCCTTCATATCGGTATGTACCAAAGGACCTATCAGCTTCCTTTTCTTTTTGGCATGCTGACAACAGCCCAGTGCCTCAGGCAGAGAGCTGGAGTACGTGTTTACAACCCTTTCAAATTCACAGGCCAAACAGGAAAAGAAGGAAAATGTCAAAAATTACAAATAAAACAGTTGATCTTCAAAAGCAACGAGGCCTGCAAATGAATAATTTTTAGGCATGCTGTATCGGATTTCTTAAATATTTGTCACAGCTGTGAGTTGCATAGTGCAGTGTTTGTTAACCTTAGAACTTGTCTTAAGTGCTCTCACGAATAAATTTATTTATACTGAAAAATCCAAGTGTCTTAATAACTAAAACGTTTTTCAGAGGAGCTTTTCCTCTTTTTTTTTTTTTTTTAATGCTGCTGTAGAGAATCCTTTCCCATGTGCTCGACATATTGCAGCTTTTCTTCAGCAGAGAGCAGGAGTGATGATAATGAGAAGAGGAAAAAAATACAATGGGAAAGCAAGAGGTGGAAAAATGATGGGACTTGCCCATTTATTGGAATTTTGGCATGAATCCACAGTTATGTGACATCCTTTGGGTTACAGGTACATCATGGCCTCAGATGTGTTGATTTTCTAAACCTCTCTGGTCTTTGTGGAGATCTTGTCTGAGGAACTGAGGCACAGAAGGGTTTGCAGTGGGAATGGTCTTGCATAACTTTGGAGACATCTCAGCTGAAGGTATCTGGCCCTGGTCAGTTTAGATTTCCCCTACAGTCAGTGGGGAGGGACTGCAGCTCCACAGGGATGATCCTTTTTCTCCTCAGTCCTGAAGTTGCTCTGAGGAATGTATTTTTCCCCACTGGCTATTGTGGGATCCTGAATGACTAGTTTGGGTTAGACACCTCTGGAGTCACTGGAGATGAATCCTACTTTCCCAGTTTCTTGGGGAAAGTGATGGAAAGCAGATGGATCTCAGTCCAAGTGCTTGGTCAGGTACTGAAGGCAGCGTGTGTGAGTGGTTTGGGTTTACCCAAACTCCCTGAAGACTGACTGCAGAGATATTATTTGGCAATCTGCTCTGTGCACAAGAGAGCACTGATGCTTTCTGCTCACCCTGGGCAGGCAAATGTGATTTAAACGGAGCCACTTTTTAGCTCCAAGTTTTGTCATTTTGAAGGAAGAAAGAAAATGTTACAGCCTACACAGCCTATCAGATATGGTTTGGAAAACCAGCACAGCTTGTTTGCCCAAGAAACTGTGGAAAGAGGCTGAAAGCAGAGTACAATCAGTACCTGTCAGAATAGCTGGGGAGGAGATGGAGTGCGCATCACTGAAAGTCTTCAAGAATTAAATATGGGGTTCCCTCACCCCCGCTTTTTGATAGTGAAACGTGTCTTAAAACAACTTCTCTTTTGTACTCTGTGGATCTGTAGATCTCGGTGTACCCTACAGATGGCAATTTCAGGTCCAGCTAAAGGATGCAATTCCAAAGAGGAATCACCATCAGTCGTTTGCTGCTGTGGTCTAGCCCAGCTGCCAGTGTATCTGTGCTAGCCAGCATGGTACTGATTAAGAAATCCCTACTGTGATGCACAGAGTAAAAAGAGATGTATTTAAAACCGCTCTTTTGGCAGTACTTGCAAACTTTTTTGTTTTGTTTTGTTGAGAAAAGCAATCCAATGTGAATAATCTTTTCCTGTAAGTGCGTAGAAAACCTTTAATCAAATACAAATTAGTTCTAGGCATGAGAAATAAATGTTTGATGAAAACGTATCTTAGTCATGGCACATAAATAGCTCTTCACAGTCAATATATATTCTTGCATCATTATGAAAGGAAGTGATCATTAAAAATATAATTTGGAGAGCAATATTTTACCTCCTAGTTGTCACAAGACCCCCCCACTTTCTGCACACAGTTCTGGACGGGGTTAATCCCCAAATGACTTGCACCACTGTAAATCAGGAGTAACAAACCCTGACTTCAAGCAAAGGTTCTCGGTGTAAAACACAGGAGGATCTAATCCTGTTGCCCGAGAAAAAAATGAAAATGTCTTAGGAAAATACAACTGCATTGGCACTGCAGAGAGAAAAAAATAAAGCAAAATACTTTAAACTTCTAAAGTAATATTTCTTTTCAGCTTCACCTGTGCTTTTAGTCCTCTAAATCAGTAAGCTGTTATAAAGGAAAATTATATGTTCCAATCTCCTGATGAATTGTGTACTGAGATTTTGCATTAGTAACCATGAGCATTTACACTTTCCTAAGATTAAAGGCAGTTTTCCAAAGCTGCGTCTGCTTATTAATTAGTGTCTGATGAAGACAGATTGCAGACAGAAATAGTGGTTAGAAAATGGAGCTGGCCTTTAAGACTAAATTAATCTCAGTTTTAATGGGTTTTAGTATGATTTACAGGTTTTGTACATTTTCTGGTAAGTTTCCAATAGAAATGAAAGTGGGTACAAGCACAAAAAAAGGAAGGCTGAGTAAACACGGTGAGAGCAGGTCCTTAAGAATGGCAGATCCATCATAATCTTCTAGAATGGCCTTGTAAATCATTTCAAGTGCACAATGGGGCCAGAGGTTTTGAAGGATCAGGTCTTCACTCCAGCTCCACTTGGAGCGGGTCTGTTGCACTTCCAGGGCAGTCCCAGCTGGTACCAGCATGGACCAACCTCCCTAATGGTAATTTTCTCCAAGAAGATGGGAAGAGGACCGAGGCCGAACAGGGGTAACCTCAGGGACATCTTTATAAGGGGAAATTTCTTCCTAAAAAATAACTTTATTTGGGGGGTTTTGCTTCCTACCCCTTGGAGGTGTACCTGGAGCAATTGAGAAGATTGTCTGTGCCTGGGAGAAAGTGAAAGCTGAGTTAACAGCAGTGTGACCCCACTGCTGTGTCTTAAACAGAGGCCATGAATTTTTGTCAGAGTTCTCCTAAAATCAGCAGCTGTTTTATTTTCTAGCATTTAATTTTTATATTGTGCTGTCAGGCATCATGTGATGTTAAAAGCAATGATAACAAAGCATGAGGGAGAGTTGGGTTTGGGGGAAAACCTGTTCTTGTACAATCAGTTAACATGCGTTTCCATAAATCTGCAAATCTACTTCAGTGTGCTTTGAACATAATCTGGGCCTAGTAAAACGCAGTCAATTATACATCCATTTTAATTGTAAACCAAGTTTCAGAATGCTTGTATTGTTACGTAAGTGCTTATAATTCTCCTATTTCTATCATATTTCCTTGGCACCTCATTTGAATTTACATGTATCTGAGGTCATAACTGGAATGGAGGTTCTGCTTTTGGTTAACTTTGGAGCATGGATCAGCTATCATGAGTTTAATGGAAACGTTGTCATTTTAGTGGCTTGCTGCAAAAAAGTCAGTGACAGTTCCCTTCTGTCAGTGCAGGATTGTTGTGTCATAACAGACCATGGACCATCTGCCACTGCCGATAAGCTGCTCTGTTACCCTAAATCAGTGTGATTTCATGGGTCTGTGCCATGGTGGTCTTGTTTTTGCTCCTTGAGGGTCTGGCCCAGCAGGGATGGGCAGGTGGAGTTTGCTTGGAGATGAAAGAAAAAGCAGGTGAAATTGCAGTAAGGAGTGAGATCAGAAATGTGCACCGGCTTTGGGGTACCCAGATTCACGAGCCCTTTTGCACTGGGGATTTTGGCACTCTTCTAGTTCCTTCAGAATTGGTTATTTTTCATTTCTAGTGAGGTCGATCTAAGCTCTGTATTGGGACAGTGGGTAAAGTCAACTCCAAATATCCCCATGGGTGATGGTTGGAAGCATGATTTTCAGTCCATGCTCTCCCAGGCTCTGGCACCTCCAGTGATTGTGTAGACAGCACAAACTGCAAATAAGGGTTCCAAGCTGCACTCAGTTTCCAGCTCTGGAAACACACTAAAAGGAAAATAGCTCTGGTCTTTTCCTTCACCTTGATTGATTTGATGTTGCTGCCAGAGGAAAAACCGGGCTTTTTTTTTTTTTAATTTATTAAAATAAAATCCTCTTTAAATAATTTTAGTGTTCCGAGATAACAAACAGCAAGACAAAGATCACAGCTGAAGGCTTTTATACCATCAGAATTGTTAGTCATTGTCTTTGAGCTTTGTATAAATAAATGATTGATGCCTCAAAACAAGACCCTTGAAGGTGTTTTTATAAGGCCACAAATGTGTCAAGCAGACTTATTAGATGTGAAGGGAATGATTATTTGTACAAAGTGAAATGAACATGTGCAATAATATTGTAAAATGTTTATTAGTCTAGAGTGTGCTGAATTTTCCTAAAATATATCAGGTTCTCAGTTTGCACTTAATGTAGTGCTAGGTATGACGCTATATCCTTCCTAGGCTATTTTCAGTGAGCGTTATGCTTTTTGCAGAGTAAATCATGGGTTTGTGTCCTCTATAACAAGGGTATTATCAAACGTGAGGCAATGCTACCTGTCTAGAAATCCAGCGTGAGGGAAAACATGCACTGATCACAGAGTGGTTGATTGGATCGTGCCTGCTGAGCAAATCTTTGCAGAGCAAGCGGGATGCAAAGCCCTGGGAATGCTGGAGCATCTTTCCTCTTCGGTGGCTGTCGATGCAGCTGGGCCCCAAAGGATGAGCTCCCTTGCTGCTAATTCTGTCCCTGCATGGTTCCAGCATCACATGTAATATTTGCAATAAAAGAGGGGATTCTGCCCAGTGATGTTTCTGAGGTGAGCAGAGCTATGATGGGGTGTTCTTCTGAGTCCCCTCCTTTGCATTTGTGCTCTACCATCAAGGCTTGATCTGCCAGTGGAGGGTAAGAGCAGCAATGCAATGACTTTGACCAACCAGCTCCCCGCTACCCTACAGTCCCTCCTGCTCCACGTCTGCAGGGATGATGGGGCACCTGCATGTTTTGTGTAGTTAGGAATTAACCTCTGAGGACCTGGTTTAAACACTCAGCGATGCTCTGGGACTCTCTGTGGCACATCTGAACTAGAAATCTTGTGGGGGCACTGATCGTGGGGCCTCAGTGGTCAGCTGCACCATTCTTAGGGTGGATTAATTTTGCTGGCTTCTATTGTCTCCCTTCTCAATCGTGATATTGCCTCTGCAGTTGAGTTCTTCATTGGTTTAGTGCTCTGTCCCGAGACTCTTTTAGGTGTTTAATGACATGTACATTGGGGGGTGGCAAGTTAAGTTGTGCAGATCCATTTTATCTTCTCTTCAGAGATATACCCAGTTAAGGGGCTTCAACTGGGCAAGACCTGTCAGTCCTCCTTCAGGAAGGACATTTAGGGAATCTTTGCTAACAGACAACCTGAAACAGAGCTTCTCACATTAATGGCATAAAGCCTACTCCAGATTTGGGATTTCATATGGAAGGCTTTCTGCAGATGATGACTGTCCTAGCAGGATTAGCTTTCAAGATGATTGATGGATGTACTACTTTTTTCTTTCCTTACTGTGCCCTGCTCAAGGATACAACTTAGAGGTGCTGTTGGTTGCAGAAACTTTTATGTGCAAGTCTAGCACAGGTGTTATCCTTTTAATTTTTTTTAAGGCGCATGGTTTTGAAATGATGTGTCTTGAAAATTCCTTGGAGAACACCATGGAAGGCATCCACTTGGAGCTCGTATACTTATACAAATTTTAATGCATTTCAGATAATTGTCACAAGGTTACTTTTTGGTTCTGTCAGTTCAAAGACCTGGTTGGATTTAACAAAGAAATTAGGGGATCACACCTAGGGAATAAAGCTTGCTGTGAAATGTTTTCTGTAAAAGCCAGAACCAGGTGAAAATCACTTAGTTTCAGGTTTCATTACAAATTTGAAAACCATATCTCAGGTTCACTGAAAGGTTGGTTAAGGGTCATGCTGCAGGGCTGGGTTTGGAATGAATGTGGCTGATTTATGTCGTTTGCAGCAGAACTTGGTTTCATTCATTACTTTGACCCAGGTTCAGGGGTCTGCTCCTCTAAGCTCTCCTTGTGTGTTGAAGTCAATGGGAATTCCCTCCACAGAGGCCTTGGAGGATCCATCTCCATGAGAAACTCAAGTTTTTGATTGCTTTAAATGCCGGCTTTATTTCAACCCCTCACCACCTCCTCTGGTGGAAGTCAGCCTGATTCCATGTTCGCCAGATGAACTGCTCTGTTGCCCCCAGGTGCAGATCCAACCTGAATTGCAGAACCCAGGAGTCGAGTAATCTGACCAGAAGTTTGCACAAATCCATCTGTGCTGAAATCCCTGACTCCCACACAGCCCTGCCAGAGGGTCCCACTGCCATTCTGCAGGCAGTCAGACCCACAGGTTAAAAGCTAGACCAGCGTGCTGTTGGTTGAATATTAGCCACATCTTTGACTAATGAGCATCTGGTTCCCCTTACCATTAAGAATATCCATGCGACTCACAGACAAGGTCTTGCAGACCTGGCTGTTGATACAGAAGGATCAGTCACTTCATTTCCATTCCCCAGGGTTGCTGATCTTTCCCACTCATGCTTCCAGGCAGTTCTTTGTGTACTGGAAAGGCAAGCAAAGAGTGATAAGAAGACTGAATATCTTCTTGACACCCCAGAAGCATCCACTGGAGCCTCATCACCAACTAGAACCTTTTTGTCTTGCTCTTTTCTAGTTATTAATCACTTGCAGATGCTCCCACAGCAGCATTCCTGTGGGAGACTATCGACGTCAGCATGGATTCCTTGCCTCAGTGTTACCAGAGTAAGAAAAAAAGCTGCCCTGAAGTTCTGATTAATCCCTCAAAAGCAAGAACGTTTACTCATGTGGCAAACCTGGAAGGCTAGGCTAGCAATTTGCCTTTGAGAAACTGCAGCTATGCTGAGCATTCATCATGAAACCAGAGATTGGGCTCACTAATTTTGGTGCCTGAGTTGGGATCTGTAAACATTATACTGGAAATTAACCTGTAAAGCTGATTGGTTTGCCCAGCCAACAAGGCAAAATTTAATTGCTTCACTTAATTTCTGCTTTTACCTCCATGGGATAGTTTTTACTTCCCAAACCAGCGGTGTAGACAAGACATGAACAGTCAGAAGCTTCTCAGCATTGGCTGGGATATCTGTGTGATCTCTTGGCTGGAAGGTGCACCCCAAAGATCAGATTAGGACTGAAACATTGTCAGTTGGGTGGGATCTGTGGGAAGCTCAGACAGACAGAAAAGTCTTGTCCTGTGGGGCTGAGGTGAAGCCTGTAACACACAGTCAGTGGTCCCTGCCATAGGGCTCAGCAGAACCTTGGCTCCTGGTGACTGCCTGGGAGATAACTTTGTGCATACACATTCTGGCCACTGGCAAACGTGAGACAATTCAGCCTAGCTTAAACCTCCTTCTGGGTGGGTTAAATTAATCCAAATTACCTCATTTTTGCTGCTGGCTGGGAACACACATGGGCTGTTGCTGTGGTGGTTCACATAATGTCAGGTTGGTTGTGCTGGGTAGTGCCTCTCTAACATGGTAACTCTGCCACTGGTGGTGGTCAACAGGGCACTCCAAAGAAAAACTACAGCAACAGGGCAAGCATCTGGTGACATTTTTCCAGTATCACTCTTTTGACCTTCTGTATTTTAAGGCTCAAACACACATCAGACAAAGGTGGTGTTTTGTGTTTAAGGGAGTGGGATTTTTTTCTCTGAGGAATTTGGCTGAGGAATTTTTGAACCCACGTACACTTTGCAGCATCCCATGCAAGGAATTCTTTAGCTTCACCAAGTGCTGTGGGAAGAGCTGTTTGCTTTCATTTCTTCTCAGTCTACCCTTTGTTGTTTTCGCCACTGTTTCCCAGGATGTGCTGGAAAGAAGAATAAACAACTCATCCCCACTCATTGTGGCCAGGATCCCACTCATCTCTGTCACATCTCATCTTAGTCATATCTTCTAATTTGAGAAATCCTTCTCTATTGAATCATGCCTCATGCAGCGGCTATTCAAGACTTTGGATCGTGCTTGTTGTGTTGTTGGTCTGAATGTGGATGCATGTAAAAGTTATGTGAATCGGGGGCTTTTATTCAGGTCTCTTTCCACTCATAACTTTGAAGAACAAATAATGTGATAAAGTAAAGCAGTCTGTAATAAGTCTATAATATGATGATCAATAGACACCTAAGCCCAGCATAATCTGGTTGGTTTCATGCTGATGCCCTCCCCAGCTCTTTCTTTTCTCATGAGTCAGAGCACCATCAGTGATGCTCCTTGTTACTGACTGGCGCTGTCTCCCATGTATCTGAGCCTTGGGAATGAAGGATAGGGCGACAAAATGTGATATTAAGAAGTTCTCTACAAGGCTAATGGAGAAAATGGGATTGTTTTTTCTTTTAGAAAATGTGTTTGGTTTCTGCCTTTTATCAGAGGTTATTCCTGTTAATTTGCTTAAAAGGCTTGGACTATGTGGCACTTAAAGGTTCCAGAGTGGGGTAGCGAAGATGTTCAGAATGTCTGTGCCAGGATACTGAGACACACTGAGCAGTAACCCAACGCCCAGCCTCTGTGTGGCCTTTCTGTTTTACATGCTATGGACAAGCACTTTACTGTTTTAACAGTCGACTTCCTGTGAAAGGGAAAGCTGGATTATTATTGATCTTGTGCTGTTTCAAATCCACCTACTCTCAGCTGCATGGTGTTCACTTGGAAAGCATCTGACGGGATGTTCCTGGAAAAACCTCACTCTGTGGAAGAATACAATGCTTCTTTGTTTGTCGTCTTCTCGCTGAGGCCAGTCAGCCCTATTGAATGAACTTCAGATGTTTTGATTTGTTCTTTGGTGAAAGTTTATATGACTTAAGCTATCTTTTTTAGCCTTCCCGCCTTCCCCTTTGGGTTTCTTCTAAAGAACAAAGCCATTTGAATGAAATTGCTCTGTATTGGGATTTCAAACATTAATGAATGTTGTTTCAAAGTATTATCTCATTTGGGGCCTGAAATGACGACAGGCCACCATTCTTGTGCCAGCAGAAGAATCTCTGTGGCTTTTGTACTGTTTGCTATTTCTTTAAACAGATCGGCACTTTGAAAGGGTCATTTGTTTCCATACATTTCTTATTATAAAAGCAAAAATAATGAACAGCTAAAAGGCCTACATAAAGCAGCTGTATTATATGTGCTGGGAGATGCAATGTGTAGTCTAGCTATTGAAAGAGTAGACAGAAGATTATTAAAAAAAGAACCCTTGCTACTATTTTTGAGACCCACAGGCATTGCAACTGTTTATTTTATGTAGGTAAGAAGCCAAATTCTTTGCAGTGGAGCACCTCCGCTTCCCTGGAATAACAGAGATTAAGATGGCCTTCTGACATGGTGTATTAAAGATCTTCATTTAAATAATGTGTCCCCAGATAAAAACCTTGAAGTGAGCCTTTCAGGTTTCCTCTGAAATCACTGTGCAAAGGCTGTATGTAAAAGCAGATTTTTGCAGTATATATATTTCTAGTGGAGTTAAATGGCAACAAATATTATGTTAAAAAAGGAAATTTTTCTTTGTTTTTTATTCTGTTAATAGAAGAAGCTGTTGAGTAGCATCCATGGTAATGGATGACTGTGGTCAAGTCAGGTCCTTTATTGATAATAATCCCTGGTCCCTGTGTCACTGAGAACCGTTTGTATAGGCACAAACGAGTCAGTAAAAAGGAAGCCAGTAAAATACATCAGGGCTGGGTGGGAGATTACTTCATTTAACTTCTGTCTTCCTTTCTTTGAGGTCCTATTAAGCTGTGAAGGAATGATTGAAGTGTGCCTGCCAACCAGTTATATCATTCTGGACATGGTCTCCAGGGCTCTTTGTATATGTACATGTACATTTATTTTTGTCTTGTCTCTCTTGGCTGGGACTCTGACTCTCTTGAAACTGCTGTTTTATGTGCACCAGTTTATTGTGAGAGTCTTTGGTTTTCAGAATTGTTGCTTTTATTCTTTCCTTCCTCCTTAACCACTGGTTGTATTTTGTGTCACAAAAAGTTTTCTGAAGGGGTGTGCTCTGACTGCTGAGTTTAGAACTGCAACTTGCATTTCAGTCCTCCAGCAAAATCCCTGTTGGCTCTGTCTGAAAAGGTGGGGGAAAAAAAAATAGATGAAAAAGGTGTTTTAATGAATGTGTATCTTACTTCGATTGCCTCTCTGGGAAAGTCATGGGTGAAAGGGATATCCAGGGTCAGGCCTGGGAGGGAAAACATGAAAAGACACTTCACACCAAAGCCAAATATTGATTTCTTGCATGAGATAGGGCAGGTTGGTGAGCCCCATCATATCAGGTCATGACCCATTTTGTCCTTTCTTTGACTGAGACCAGAAATAGAGGTCAAGTTCAAAAATCCTTAGCAGATAGTTTTGTATCCAGACATGAGAGAAATAAATTTTGTGCTCACATACATTAAGTATTACTTTATAGAAGGCTGAAGTATTTACATCTTTCATGTTTTGTGCTTTGCTATATCACAGAGGAGTTAAAATTTCCATCAGAATGCCATCCTTTCTCATATCCAGTGGGAGTCTTGGATCAGGTGATCTTATGGAAGTCCCAGTGGAATAAGGAATCAAGAAAGAAAACACCTTGCAGACTTGCACACTCATCCACTGCCTTTCTTTTAAGATGTGATGGAAGAGGGGAAACACAAAGCCAGCACGTCTTTTCCTTGTTCTGTGAAGTGGCTGCCTGTGAAAATTTGAGGTGGGGAAAGCCAGGAAAAAATGGTCCCCCACCAAAAAACTTGTAAACTCTTCTATAAAGTCTGTATGTCATTAGGTTAGGTTAGATTTAGATGAAATAAGTCTATCTCTGGCCATTCATGAAACATGAAATAATCACAGAGTTATGCCATTTCTAGCCATCTAAATGCAAGCAATATATAGAACAGATCAAGTGAGACCAATGGGGCTGTGTAAATCATTAAAAGTTTAGTGCAGTAAGACCAAAATGGAAAAAAATTATCCAAATAGGTGTACTGTAGTTGATCAAATGTGATCAACTACAAAAATGAGGCTACACAACATGGAGTTTGGCTCTTTGCTTGCTTTGCACTACCATCAATGATTTTGTCTCGCACAAAATCCCAAGATTATGTGTGTATATTGCTTTTTATGAAAAATCCACTTAAAAGTGTTTGTTAAGGATTACCAGGTGATTAATAGATGTTTTTAAAAAAATCATGAATTGTTAGGGAAGCCAAGAAATTGTGTAGAATCACAGCTTAGAGCTTAGGGCTTTGTACTGGTCTGTGCCTCATGGTACTTGTGTTCATCACCACATTACTACACATATTAATAATCTCTTGGCTCCTTTTAAAAAGCTTCTAAGTATAACCTTTGCAGGAAGTGAAATAGACATGTCTGTGTATCTGTCTGTTTTATAATGGGAATGTTGTCATAGCTGTGATGATATAAAAATATATTAGAGTTAAAACCACCCTTTTGTAGTTTATGGTATTATATTATGGGAGAAGTGAGATTGTCACTGAGATGAAGTGGGAACTTACATTTAAACCTCTCTTTTGGTTCATTAAAAACATGAGTTCAAAATGGTCTTTGGAGGCCATATTTTTGTCTAACATATCTATATATATTTCTTTTAACATCTAAGATGATTCCATGTCCAGACATTCCTTTGGGCACATGGAGGGTTAAGTCACTTATTTGTAGCCTTGTCATTTGGGAAAAATCTAGTGGCAAAGGTAATTTTGGGATGATTGACATCCACTATTTCAATGTTATTGCTGTTAGGGTCTGTAGGCAGTGTCAGTCTTCTGGACTAAGATGCACAGGTCTCTATTCCTTTCTCACATCTCCTTCCCCACTACAGGTTATTCTCCCTTTTTATGTATAAAGATGCACTTTATGTGCTCAACCTTCCAGTTTCTTTAATTGATACCAAAGCATTTTGTACTCGTCAGCTGGTCCATTTAGGTGGAACTTTTCCTGATCATCTGCAGCTAGCTCCTTGGAGAAACAGATTGGTGAGCTTTTGGTTCCTGAAGCAGCTGGGATTGATTGTTTTTATAATTTGTTTTTAACTGTCTAAACTTACTGCAAAATTGTAGTGACAATAGAGTGCTCTGGGACAGTTTAACAGGTCATGAAGAAATTACAGTATTTCCATGTTTATCCCGGGCTGGTTTGTCTTCAAAATATTCTGCAAATGATTGCTCTCAGCAAGTCCTGTGTGCTGGGACATCTTCAGTCTCATCACCCCCATGGTGCTGTACTTGCCTTGCTGTCTCCCCTGATGGCAAATGGCTTCGTTCCCAGGTCACCCCATCTGACATGTGCCCAAGCTAAGGTGTTATCTTTGCTCAGTGGCATTTTAAGATCTTCTGAAAGACAAGTGGGGGAGAAGCAGACATGCAGTCCCTCTGAGATGTAGAGTTTGGGGAATACGTTGTAAAGGAGGCTTGGGCCAAGCATCTTCCCTCAGCTTTTTTCCTCTTAAAATTAGATTAAAGGATCCCAGTACCCTCAGCTGTTCCTCAAAGGACTAATGTCCCAGACCATGTATCCAGCAAACACCATCCATTCTGGACAGTGACTCAGCAGGAATTGTGTGAAAAAAACCTGATGGAGGGTGGTGTATTTAAAGACTCTTTTGTAACACAGAGAGGAGCAATGCAAAAGTTACACAGCCATTCTCAATTCCGCCATTTCCTGACTTCAGGTCACTCCTCCTGTGCAAGTTTAATGTTCTCTCTCTATAGGTTATTTTTGAGTGCAATAGGTGCTTAAATTCTTCATTGATGTATAACTCATAAAAATTTCCATGCCAGTATCAGTATTTATATACAGAGATAACTGTTGCTATGGTTATCTGGTGTCCTGAAAATGCTCGGTCTTTTTTTTCCTATTTATGTTTCAAACAGGGCTTGGTCAAGTAAAGTAAATATCTTGCCTTAATTTAGGTTTTATGTTTGCTGTAAAACTTGTTTAAATAAAAAAAAAAAAAAAAAAAAAAGAAACATTGGCATTTCACAGCAGAAACACAAAAATTTTACATTACCAGGCAAGTCGACTTTGGCATTTTTCCTTTCAGTCAGTTTGTTTTTCTAATATAAAACTAATATGACATAATGTATAATCTAATTTGGAAATTACAATTTACTTGGAAGGATTATGCTGCCAGCCAATACCAACAAAGAATGAAATTATTCGAGAATGTTTCTTTCCTTCTTAACGTGGTCGATAATTTATTTTTCCTTCAGAAGATTACTTTTTTCTTTACGACATTTCCTGCTGGTGTGATTTGCATTAGGATTAAATAATATGTTCCATGCTTAACTTATGCACCAAAAAAAGTGAATTATTCCTCAAATTAAAAAAAAAAAGGTGCAAATTACTATCTTGTTATGGACCTCACTTTGCTTACTTCGCAGCGAAGAGTGTTGATCATTTTCAGATGGCTTGGCAATAACTACTTTATTTGTCCTGACAGTATTTACATGAAAGGGCAATTTGAAATGGGTAGATCTGTGTCTTTTATGAATAAAGGCCACTAAGATGGCTTAGAACAGGAGAAGTTGAAAAATGGGTAATCCAACCGTGGTAATTCTGACTAACACTGAATTACCATGTTGACTCTCGTTAACCACAGAAGTTTAAGCATTCATCCAACACGTTGTGTTACAGGGCTGTGGCATTTCTTCTGGAGCTTCCCATTCACAGCAACGTGCTGGGAGTGTATAAAGTTGTATTAAATGTTCCCATATCTCCTGTGGGTGCTTCAGAGGGAGCAGCTTTTTAAGCCTTGAGCATGTAAAGGAGCATTAGGAAAAAGTTCTGCCTCCTTCTGCTGGAACAAGTTTGTGCCTGGCACAGCAACTAAAAGTGCAGCCTCTAGGTTAAGTGGAGAAAATTAAACACAATGGACCCATTTTACGAAGAATTCACCGTCCTGAGCAAAATGTGCTGTGAACTAAATAAGAGTGCTCCTGAAAAGGAGGAAATACGTACCCACCTCTGATTTCTACAGCTCAATTACAAGTGAGATCCAACTGTAACATTATTAAGACTAATTTAAAGGGAAGTCTTCTACTGGATTTGGGTGGTATTGGAGTGGGATTTGGAAAATCTGGACTCAGTTATGGCTCTGCCACAGACTTTTAATTTCAGCCTCTGGCAAGTCACTTATCCTTGGCATTCCTCAGTTTCCCATCTGTAAAAGCAGGGTCATGTCATTTCCCCCCATTCTTTCCCTCTTGCCTATTTAGTCTTGAGTTTCTTGAGGGGGTGGTTTCTTGCAGTGTATTTCTAGTTGGTTTTTACAAGTGTCCTGCACAATGAGACCTTAGTCTCAGTTGGGATCTCTGCTGTAATACAGATAATATTATTGTTGACAGCTGTTGTTGTATCTGTGTAATGTAGTAGCATAAAGCAATAAAGCTTCCTCCCCTCCTGGTATTTAAAACTTAGAGAACAGTTTTGTTGACTCTTCCTCTTGTTTGTTCTTTAATAAAGTTAGCTCAAAGCTATTTTCTGGAAGGCTATCTGAGTACTCATGGTAGTAAACCAGGACTTTGAATGAACTCAGGGTACTGCCATCCTGCTGTAAAGATCTGCCTTGTGTTGTAGTTCCTTATCTTGAAACCTTGAAGATATGCTGATATCATAGCAGGTCATCTACAGAGTAGGTAACTGGGATCATCATTTTAAGCAGCTTGTTTAAGTTTTTAAAATGTTTTTTCCTGCTGTAAGTTGTTCTGTTCTTATGAAGTTGAAAATTAAACTGTGAATTTTTAGTTTTTTTACCTTATTCCTGTATGTAGTCTGTCTGTTTGTCCTCATTTCCACTGACCTGTTGGATTTGGTGGAAAAACTGACACCTAGCTGAAGGTTTTAAAAATACCTTAAAAAAACTGCTTAGCAGGTTCATGAAAACCTGAAGCTGGGTGAAGGACTGAGACTCTTAGCTTCCCCTGCAAGACCTTCAGCTTGATCTCAGCCTGACTATAAGACACTGGAGGATCTAAAGCATAAACATCTCAGGACAATGCATTTCAAAGGCTCTGCTGCTCATGAAACATCCAAACCTGGCTGGGTTTGCTGTAAGTGCAGCAAGACCTGGTGTATCTTCCCAAACACAAAATGGTTTTTACTGTGTTGAAGGTTTAACCTTCTGTTTAACCCAGCCCTCTCTCCTCCTGCCCCTCAATCTTAAGAAAGGCAACAGAGTGTTCAGGTGACATCAGGACTTGGCTGTGACAGGCACCATGCAAACCTGCTCCTTCCCCGAGGGATCTGGTGTGCAAATAGGTGCAGGAACCACAAACCATCTTGGAATAACTTGAATTCCAGCCAGAATAAGCACAGAAAAATCCTTTTGTTTGGACATAAATATCATTGACCTTCTAGTGTGGTTGCTGGTGTCAAGTTTAGTGCTGAAGTCCAAGGGCAGTTGATATGGCAGCAGCAGACGGCGAAGTTCAGGACAGGCTGTGAAGATCTGTGTGTTGTTGCTGCTGTTTCCAGCCTTCATTGCCAGACTCAAAGATAGAAAACATCACAGAGATAAGGCAAGTGATCTCACTTTTATTGAGTGAGTTTGGCCTTGAGGATTGTCCACCCCACAGCTTCACCTAAAAATCGATCTTTGAGAGATTCGGGAAGGCTTAACAAAGCTGTGAAATGTATTTGGAAAATGAGTATGGACACGCTGGAACACCCTCCAGTATATCCCACCATAAAAGATGCGTATCAGGTTCCTTGTGTGGCATTTGAAGACTATAAACATGTTGCCATGATTTGCTATGTTTCCTGAGGGCTTACAAAAAAAAGTGGCTCTTTTAGGGGATTGCCATATTGAGATTGACAATTTGATGTAAACCATGGCCCAGCATCGAATGTTCTGTTTAATGCAATTCTGTGTTTGTCAGCTGTAACCAATTACACTTTTCATTGTGCTCCGTGACACCGACATGGCTCCTTTTTACCCAGTTGTTGCTAATACCATTTTATGCACCTTCCATGGCCGAGCCCTGTTGGAAGCTGTGTTATATGTATAACCTGCTGCTCCTTTCCCCATGTGCTGGCAAAGTGTGAGATACCCAGAGCAGCTTTGAGGTCTAGCTTTGTGTGGCTTGGGGAATGAGGTCTTAAGGAAAGCACTGAGACCTGGAGCTGAGCAGCAATGGGATAATAATTTGTAGCTAAAAACTGCAGCGGAGATGTTTCTGGAGGATTCTGCCTGCATACTCAGGCTGCTAATCCTGGTTTGTGACTGCAGTAGGAAGCTAAACTGGAAACAAGTCAAAGCTATAATATCATCTGGTTTTCCCTCCAACCCATGAACAAAAAGGCCATGAAAACCTTAATCCTCACAGTCCCCAGTGTAGTCCTGCATGGTTTCACAGTGAAGTCTAGGACCTGAAAGGACCCTGGAGAGGCAGGGATGTGCACATGCCTGTTTTCTGGCACAGAGTGCTCCTATGGGATGAGGTTTTTTATACTCGGGGCTATTTTCTTGCTGTCTTTTTCCCCAAAAAAGATACTTGTACTATAGGAAAAGTTTGATAGTTGGTGTGGGTAATTTTGGATGGCTTGTTGTTTGTGAAGCTGTCAGTCAGGAATCTGGTGGCTGGCTCTGTGCAGGTCCATCTCTGTCAGAGTAAGGCATGGGGCAGCTCTACATCTTCAACACATTAACTTCCACTGCCCTTCATTTGGAGTCAGGCAGCTTCTCTGGAGGTGGTGGGAGGATCTCCAGGCACCAGGGCAGCTGAGACCTGGGCATGCCTCCACAGAGCATTTCAGGACTTTGATCTCCTACCTAGAGGTGGCCACCCTGAGTGTTCCTCTAATAAAGGATCTTGTTTCTGGCTGAGGCTGCAAGTGGGTACGAACAGAAGAGGAAAGGTGCAGGGCAAGCATGCAGGACACTTCCAAATACTCTGCATCCCCCAAGGACCTCCTGGATTAGTGGTGGTTTAAGCTTTTCAAACAAATCTCAGGGTTTGTTTTTTTTCCTTGAACTTGTGTTGGTCTCCATTTAAGCTGTATTATCTATTAATTGTGTATCCTGTGACAGAGTCTCACAGCTTAACTCCAAGTTGCATTTGAACCACCCAACCTATTTCTGCTTGCTTTTAACCTGCCACCTTTGAACCTTTTGATGTTCTTGCTCTAAGAACTCCAGTTCTGGTGTTGGAAGAGATGGTGAACAATTGCTGCTTGCCCAACCCAGGGTTTTGTATGAACAATTCATATTTCCTCTTATGTATCTTCTTAAGGCCTGCTTAGCCATTCTTTGTATCAAGACCACTGGCTATTTAGCTCTCTTCTCCTTGGGCAAAACAGGCAGCAGGCCCTCAGATAAGAGTCCCTGAGGCTCAGAAGCTTTGCATGAAACAGCAAAATGTCTCATCCCGAAAAAAAGAAATGTCTCGGGTCTCTCTCCTCCGTTTTCTTTCCCCACTGTCAGCCAGCAGCCATGGTATAAACTTGATTACATTGCAACCAGAGTTGGAATTACTCCACTTATAGGAGGTCTTGTTGCAGTTCCCCATTTGTTCATAGTCTGCTTGCAAGTTTTATGAGGCAGTGGGTTTGGAGATGCTGCAGCTGGAAAAGGGATAAAATTTGGAAAATGTTATTAATTCTTGACCTTCAGTGTTATTTGGACAGGGAGTGTGGATTTCCCCAAGGAGTTTGGATGGGTGTCTTCACCCTGACATTGCTGCAGAGAGCCTGGGACTATGGGGCAAAGCTGCTCCCAGTCCACCCAAGTAATCCTTGGAAGAGCTGGGAAGAAACCAGGTTGCCTTCACAGTGCAGCCAGGGCTTTGCTTGTCCTTATAATAAATGAAAGTACTTCACTTCTTCATATTGTAAATAAATCATTAAATCCAAGCTTGGAGGGAGGAAGCAGAATAGCACTTTACAAAAGTGGTGTTGTTTCCTCTGAGATTGTCTATCAGCTGGCTTCAAACCCAGGATTTAGCTTCAGCTTGTTTAAAAACAGTGTCAGCTCTGCTGCAGTGCCATAAACTTTCAAAAAATTGGAAAGACCTCTCATAGTATGAGTGAGATTTTTATATCTGCTGAGTTTACAGCAAATCCATGAGAAGTCTGGATGAGTGACTCAACAATTGGTTTTCATTTTAATCACTTTCCCGGTGGAAAGTAATTTTTTAGCAAAGTAAATAGCAGGGGAAAAAATTGTATTTTAAATTTTCATTCTTCCCCATGAGGCTTTGGTTTTAAAAAGCTGTAAAAACATCCTTTGCTTCCTTTGCTTTTGGCAAGCAAGAACTTAAAATGGCTGGTTTCTAGAAACATGACATAACATTTTGGCCAGTATGGCATAAAATGACAAAAATACTAAAATGAAAAACAATTTTCTTTTAATTCAGGCAAAAAACCCCAACCAAACCCCACCCATTTTCCCTTTTATCCATATTTTTCACCATGAAAGATTGTTCAGCTGAGACTCAGACCCATGTGGCTGTGGCATGGAGGTTCCCACTTTCCCACCATGGACTGTGCTCTTTGAGCCATGCACTGCTGGCTGTGAAATGATACCTCAAAGCCATTAATACCAAAACATCAGGGCTGGCTCTACACCCCAACAAATGGACCAGTTGTTTCAGCCAGGCTGTTTCCCACAAGCAGCCCTGGATGATGGCAGAGCCTGGCAGGAGCATGGCCGTGTCCCCCAGCACAGCCAGCTCAGCCCTCTGGGCTCCTCAGCCTGGTGCTGCCTCTGCTCAGTAAAGGCACAGCCTCCAAGCTGTTAAATAGTAATAGTCATCTTTGGTCTTCTTTTCTCCTTTTATTTGCTGCTGAGTTTGGCTCCCTTCTCTCTGAGTAGCACCAGTAGGATTTCTTGGCTTTGCACACTGGTGTTGGTGAATTAGCTCTTTGTTCTTCCAGGAGAAGGGGTGGATCTCAGGGACCTACAGGAGACCACCATCTGAGTTAGGCTCTGGTGCTCCCTCCACAGGGCTGGCCACTGCTCGTGGTCCCTTGTCGGTGTTTGGTGGGCACAAAGCACAGGCATCTTTGGGTGATGTGGGGAAGGTCCTTCCAGTCACTCTCTGTGCCATGAGGCAGCCAGAGAAGGTGGCCACAGCGAGGAGTGGGCCTCCCTGGAGCAAAGACTCTTTCAGGTTGGGCAATTCCAGATGATATTGGGAGAGGGGCTGCTCCCCACAAAGGTTCAGCAGCTGGGAGGGAGGTGGGTGCTGAACTGCTGAGGCTGGAGGGAGATGGAGTGCTTTCAACTCCCGTTTGAACATTTTGTCATCTTCACAGAGCTCCTCACCTGGGAGAGAACAGTCTCTGGAAAGACAAGCAGTGAGTGCATGGATGGTGCTGAGGGGCTCAGCTTGGCTGGGTGAGATTTCATCCCCCACTCTGGGCACTTTGGCTCATGCAGGTCTTCAGGGAGTCTCAAATGAAAGAAATCCATTTAGGAGAACACCACCTCCTGCTTTTTGTAGCCCAAATGTCCTGGTAAAGAGGTGTCTAAGACTGACCCTTATCTCCAACCAGAGTTCTGATACAGAGTGCCTGGCCCCAGCAAGCCCTGCAGGGCAGGTGAGACGTGGCTGGGTGAGATGTCTGCCCTGTGGAGGCATCTGGAGGGGTTCATGGGGCCAGGCTGGAGGTTCATCTGGTGTGTGATGGGAGCACACTCCTCCTCATCTCTCCATGTCACTGTGTGCCAGCAGCCAGCCAGGCTCTGCTGTTCCCCTCAGGCAGCTGTCACGGGATTTCCAAGTGCTTTTAAGGGAAAAAGGAAGAAAATATGTGTGGCGTTTTACCAAGTGTGACCTGTAACAGACCATTAGCTGCGAGCTAATTTTCCAGATAATGGATGTTGCTTTAAAGATTACTGCTGGAATCTTACGCTTGCCTATAAAAACCATTGAGATTACACTTTATGATGATAATGCTTTGTCTCTCTGAGAGTGCCCTTCATCTCATTTCTCCTAGAGCTCTTCAAATGCTCATTTAAGCTTTGAACAATCTTGTGAAGAATATATATATATATTTTTAAGCAGCAGATTGACCCAAACTGAGGCATTCTGAAGTATGGACACTTATTTTCAAGACCTGCAAGCGAGCTTGTGGCAGAGTTGGGAGTTGAACTACTCCTTCTTCTACCCTCAGCTGTTAACAGTGCCATTACAGTCTTTGGATGGTGTCATTTGTACGAGGAAGGCAGTTGGTTGTCCCCAATAAATATGTCCTGTGTTTCTTTCCTGTCATGGTTTATATTTCTCTTCACCCTTTTCCCACATCCTTTTTTATTCCTCTGTTACTAAATTGAAAGAAAAATAGAGAAAACAGCATATAGGTAGCAGGTTATCCCACTGGGCAAGGAAATCTTGCTCTCTGCAGCCTGGCAGCACAGCAGAGGTGATGGGGAGCTTGGATCATTGCTGGAGAGACAGGGGAGAAAAGCTTTCTGTTGGGAAGCTGAGTGAAACTACAGCTGCTGTTACCATAGGAGGATTCTGAAAGCAGATCTGTCAGATATCTGTCATGTGCTGCTTGCCTGCACTCAGAGGGATGGACCAGTCTTGCAAAACCCTGTATTTTTGTGATGCTGTTTGCACATGTCCAGAAGTGACCAGGTATGATCATACGGGGGTGGTGAGGCTGTGCAAAATGTTACCTCTCTTCTCTGCCAGCAGGGGATGCATTTAAAGGCTGGTAGGCTGTTTTTCAAGTGGAGGAAACAAAAAATTGATGCAGGAGTGTCTAGGGGACCTTTGCTTATTTGATGTGCCACAAAGCAACTGAACACAGAAGTGATTGAAACCAGCAGTCAGGGAGAAAAACCAGCAACAAAGAACAAACTTCCACCCAAATCTTAGCTTGGTTTGAAGTTCTGGTTCCTGGGAAGCAGCTCTACCCTTCAAGGGATGGTAGGGATTCATGGACTCCTTTTCTGGTTTCTGCCCACCCTGCAAGGGGTAAACGTCTCTCCAGGAGGGAAATGCCTGGTTATTTGTTTGCCTAATGGGAATTGCTCTGAATCACCAGGTTATAGGGGCAAATTCAATTAAATTGGTGGGTTCATCTGAAATAAACTCATACTGCCTCTGAAAGTGGTGGTTCTACTTTTTCCCTACCCTGGATATCTGCTCCTGTCCCCTGCCTTTTATATGGAATTTTCTGCAATCCAGGTCAGGAAGCTGAGCCAGCTAAAAACAAATCCCACAGAAAAGAAAGGTCAGCTTGAAGTGTCTTCAATTCTTGTAGCATCCCATCTTCTGTCTGGCTTCTGTTTTCTTCTAGCAGTCCTGTCTGGGCTCCAATGCTCAGTGCCAGGTGTTTGAGCAAAACACAGCTCTGGGGTGCTCATGAAGACCCCAAAGCATTGGGCCAGCAAAATAACACCCTCTCCACCTGCCTGTCACCCTCTCAGCACTGCGAATCTCAGCTGGCAGAAGGATTTAAGTGACATGATCCCTGCTTAGAGCTTGGATGGCTGGGCTGAAATGTCCGTATTTATCTAACACACCAGGCTTTCTGATCCCTATTCCAACAATTTAATCACTAAGCTACAGTTTTGTCCCAACCTCACACAGCTTAAATACCATCTGAATCCTTCTGCCAGATGGTGTGACCCCTCTGAAGAACCAGAACCAGCCTGTGAGAAACCTTAAGGTACAGGAAAATCAGTAGAGTTTAGGCTTTATCAATCCAGGCCATTTATTCTTCACCAAACAGACAGGGAAAACAGAAAAAAAACCCAAAACAACTGATTGCACCTACAACTCCTCAGTGACTTGTAAGAGGAAAAAGAAAAGCTCTCTTTTGGATTGATTTCACCCCATTCCTGCTCGGGCTCAGGAGAGCACTGGACTCGGGGAGCAAAGGGGTGACATTGTTCTCTGAGCCATTTCCAACGTGTCTGGGGCCTGGGTTGGTTTGCTCATAGCAGGGTTAATGTCTGCTTGATACAACTAAAATGTCCCATGCTGGCCATTAGTAATCTGAGCTGATGGCCTGGAAAAATCCACTGCAAGTGGCTGGGCATGGCCATAGCACAAAGACTTGTGTGACTGGGTGGGCTGGGACACTCTGGCCATCAGGACCTTGTCCTCACCATTCCAGTGCACCCAGGGTTTTCTTTTGGTTTCCTTCTCCAAGCAGCGTTCGCAAGCCCTATCCTGTGGCAGGCAGTGTTGTGAAACACTCTTCTTGTCCTTCTTTGGCAAATGCAGTTTGGGTTTGAACTCTGCCTTAGGTTTGCAGAGCCTCACCTTGTACAAGTGAATGCTGGGCAGTGCAGTTTGTGGGACTCGTGAAGAAATGTGACCTCATTCTCACTCCCTGCTTTTAAACTTTGTACAGCAGGAGGCAGAAAGTGTGTGTGTGTAATGTGCTCTTACGAGCATAAATAATAGACATAAACGAATCTGTTACATTTTTGCTGTATTTTGGTGGCCTGTAGGGCTTGAATAAGCATTGATTTTCTTTTTCCTTGTTTTCTGTTCCATCTCCTAGCAGTGGTGATATTCTTGGGAAAGTGTGTTCCATTTCCTTGATGTCTTTTATCACCCACAGTGCGCATGTAAGCAAAATAGCACTAATCAGAGGAATAACCAGAGAACAGTGTAAGCCAGGCAATTGAGAAGAAACTTTGCTTATTTGTCAAAGGAGTCACTTCTGTGCCCGTAAAGCTGGAGCACTGCTGGAGATCGTCTGAAAATAATACATGTTAATGAAGCACGGAAATACATGGCAAAGTCTATGTTTCCCTGCAGCACCTGTGATCTATGGAGTGCATAGAACAATCTTTGTTAGCCTCTTAAAACAAACTCCTTATTTGAGAGAAACTCTTCTTTGTTTTTACTAGGTGAGATAAATGCGTTTCTTGTTCGGACACATGGTAGAAATGATTCTTAGCAATCTTTTTTCCCCTTTTTTTTTTTTCTAAAAATAAGCTGTGACGCTCAAATCATCTGCCCCCAATTTACTCCTGTGTGACCCTAAGACCCTGATCTGTCAGATCTGTCCACATCTGTGCCCACCACCGAAGAATGTGGCAGATTCAACACAACATATGGCTGAAGCAGTGCATATGATATTCATGGGAAATGGAAGAAGCATCACCATTTCCTTCGTACCAAACACCTCCTTGAGCTATTTGTGCCCTGCGCTCACAGAGATTCCAGGGTTTCGCTCTGCCGTGAATTACGCTCAGCAATTGAAATTTCAGTGCAACTGTTTGCAGATGCCTTTCTAGGGATTTCTTTAAGACATACTAGTGGCTGAGTTTTCCTAGCAAATAAATGAGCTTAGAAACAAGGCATGTTTTCAAGCCGTGACACCATTCCGAGGATGTGGCAAGACCCTTCTGGTTAGGGAATTCATTTTGCATGCTATGAGGTTTAACTTATTTCCCTTTAAATCCTCACTTTCTCTTCTCCACTTCTTTGGATGAGGGGTGGGAAATCCTAGAAACTCAGGCTTTTGCAAAGCTATAGCTCAAGCCAGGATTGAAAAATAACTCAGTGTTACGTGTTTCAAGCTCGGGGTTACCTGACCCCCAACACCAGCTGTGATTTTCAGAGTTCGGCATCACAAAAATGTCAACAGACTTTGAAACTTGTCGGGGCTGCTCTGCTCCTCAGAGTTACCCTCTTTAGGGTATCTGAGCACAGTTTAAGCAGTGCCAGCCTTAGGCTAGCACTGTTTGGGGTGAGCTCTATGGCAGGGCAGTGCGTTGTCACACCTTCCCACCCACTGCTGATTACCCACCCAGGTAATTGCTGCAGGCTCAGAGCCCACCTCAGACACAAGCCAGATCACAGCCTCAGCCTCTGCACAAAGAGCCAAGGGCACCTCATTCTGGCTCTTGCTCCTCTCCTTTGAAGGATACCCACATTACTGTTTATTGTCATTCCGCTGACACATGGTAGTCTGTTAAAATGCGGGAATTCAGATGTGTTTTTAAACTTGGGGTGCAAGGAAGCTGTTTGCCAGTTTCCCAGGAAGAGCTGTCATAGTGAAGCAAAACTGGTTCCACACTAAGGATTGGCGCAAGTGGAAAGGTGTTGGTTAAAAACCCCTTTCCCTCCAGTGGAAATCGGTTTATGGTACAAAAGTTGTGTAGCCTAAACTCTACAAGAAAGGGTCATGAGTCATCAACTCTGTAATCCCAGGACACAGAATTGTTTTGCACTTTTCTTAGGTAAGTTTGGTGTGATTCATGGTTCTCATTTATTCTCCCAGTGGGAAAAAAGCCATGTATAGTTACAACAAATGCCTTAAAATAGAAAAGCATGACTTAACAATTTATTTTTTCAGGTTTTTTTCCCTTTCTTTTAGTAAATGAAGAGAAAAGTGGTGCTGCCAGGAGAAGTAGAATGAAACAGTGTCAAATCATTTTTCAGTTCTGCAGGCAGCCTCTTACCCAGGAAGAATGCAAATTGCTGCTTAATTGTTGACAAAACAAATGGTTTTGTGGGTTTTTAGGTGGGAGGGAGTCTGAGAGAGTCACTCTTTTGGTCTCTCTTGGAATGGGAAGAGCTTATGGGGACACTTGTGTCCTGTGAGACACATGAATGCGCTCAGTGTTGGAGTGTGCAAACTGATGGTGTTTGACAGATAAAAGCAGACTCAGCCTGTGAGGTGTATGATTTGCACAATTGAAATCTGGATGTAGGTCTGGCTCTGGATGTTTTGTATGGCTGATACCAACCCTGGGCAGAGAAATCTGGATGTCTGCTCCTGAGCAGGGCATCTCCACCCACGAGTGAGGGTGGAGGGGTGTGATCTCCTGCAGTTCCCAGGCGAGTCCCCTCCTGGGAGGGCTCTGGATGGATGTTTTAAGGAAGGCTCAGATGCACCTCCCTGCTCCTCTTTTCCTCACATGAGATGGGCCTCCGGGCACGGGCTTACAGTGCCCCAGTCCTTGCTGCTTTGTTTGTACACTGCTCTTGGGGCAAAGATAATGGGACTGATGCAAAGCCAGCTCCAAAGCAATCACAAGTCTTTCCTTTGTCTTCAGTGGGGTTTGGATCAGGCCCAAAGCTCATAAGCAGTTTTCCACCAAGAGTTCCCGGCATTTATGTCAGTCACTGGCAACAAGGGAAGGGATAACTCCAGCATCGGCTGCTTCAGATGCCAGGCACATTCTGTGTGTGAGTGTGTGTGTGTCACAGGGGTGGATATAAACTCACACAGTCCGGCTGGGCTCCTGCTACACTGCATGACAGCTTGCAAAGGGCAGGCAGCAGCTACGGGGCTGCTTCCAGGACACCGACCTCGAAATATCCCAGCCTGAAAAGAGCTGGGATGTTCTGTGCAGTGCCCAAGAAAACTTTTCTCGGGAGCAGCTGCCTGGGCACGGGGAAGGAGCTGGGATGGCCGCCTGGCCAGGCTGGCACAGAGCGGTGAGGATTTCCTCAGCATCCCACCAGGCGAGGCAGGGGGAAGGTAAGCACGGGAGAGACGCTTCTGCTCCCGCCGGGCTCCCTGTGCTGCCCCAAACCTGTTTGTTTTCTCTCCAGGGCATTAAAGCTGCTCTTGGCCTCAGGGCGGGTGGTCAGTGGGGGGCACATGAGCTCGCCCACATCAGTGGGAGTCTCTCGACAGCCTCTGGTAGCCTTTGGACGCCGTCCCGGGTGTGTTTTAGGACTGGGTGTTCATTTAACATGAACCTTAGCCAGCCCCAACTGCGTGCGGGAGGAAGAGCCACGGGGGGATGTGAGGAGGGAGAGGGGGAGGTGTTTTTCTTAGGGAAAAGGCAAGCAGAAATAGACACCCCTTGTCATTTTTTTTGGCAGGCGAGGGGAGTTTTGGGAGGGCTGGAGGTCAGAGGAGCTAGATCTTCGCCTGGGTCTTTAATTGTTTTTTTGGCAACCCAATTGTTTTAATCCCCTCCTTTCAGGGGGGATAGGGGAGCCCTCCTGCCCCCTTCCTGTGCTGGGAGCAGGGCAGGAGCTCCTTTGTCACCTGCAGAGCGGTTTTCGGAGCAAGGTGCGGGCAGCTGGGATTTCCTGATGCAAAATGCAGCAGGAAAGCTGGGCTCTCCAGGCCAAGGAATTAATGACACTGTTAGGGGGGAATTTGAGTTTCCACATCACTAAGAAAAGGAACTGGATACCCGAGGCAATAGACCAAAGTCAAGCTATAAAGTAATTACATTTCTCCCCGCGTTTCATGTGTTTGTTTAATTTTAGTGTTTAAAGGGAAAGGTTTCCTGAAAGCACTGTGCCAGCAACTCTAAAAAATAATTGTGTGTCTTTCTTTAACATATATTCTGGCAGGAATGTCCTGCCTATATTTTTTGGCAGAGGCTTTTGCTTTATCATTAGTCTTTTGAATATGGTTTTAAGTTAAACTTGAGGTTGGTAAGATGGCAAAATCTGTAATTTCTGGGTTGTCACCTCCATCTCTCACCCTTTACCTGTAGGACTCTGGGGCACTTTGCTGTCCTGTGCTGTGCTAATCCCAGTTCCTCCATACAGCAGGCAAGAGGAGTTTGCACAGCCATCTTTTGGCATTGCTGCCTGCCTGGCTGGACTGAGGTGTGAAAAACTGCAGACCTTTAAAACAAATCTTGTGAAGACACCAGGCCAGCTCTTTGCTCTGCTCTCTGACCCCGTTTCTGGGCTGAGCCAGGGCTGCACCTGCAGCTGGCTCAGGATGCCGTGGGATGGTCCCTCCTGCAGACCCTCCCTGTGCCTGAAACACAGTGCTGGGTGTGAAGTGGGGGTACCCCTGATCCCACACAGGAGTCCCTTGAAAGGAGGGAGGGGTTTTCTCTAAGACTTGTGTGGTTTTGGTGTTCTTTTCTATGAATGACTTTTCAGTTTTAATAGTGTCTGAGGGGCCATAGTGCCAGGAGAGCGACCACACTGCAGGACCTCATCTTGCCAAAGTGACAGCTTTGTAAGGGCATTTTGCAGTGACACACCTTTCTGCCTTGCCCTGCTGAAGCAGACCTGGCTGTGGTTCATGTGCCACTTCTGGGACTTCTTTTCTGTTGGATATTTTATAAATCCTGCCTCTCTGCCTTTTGGCAGAGCTGTTCTCCACAGGGTCATGACAACTGCAACTTGATGGTAGACTTGGAAACATCAGGTGAAGCACCCCAAATTGCCATTTGGCACCTGTGAAAGAAGCCCCAGCCGCTGGCAGAAGGAAGGGAACGTGTTCCTGGAGCACCCTGCAGCTGGGGACAGAGCAGGTTGTCTGTCATAATGAGAAGCATGTCATCCACATAGCTTGCAAGGCGAGCAATTCCTACTCTCATATGCAAAACCATGTCTAAATCCCAACCCGTGGAAATACACTGACATGCCATGCATGTTAACATATCCTTCAGTGAACTGGGTAGCACAGAGGAGAGGGCAATAAATGGGGAAGATAAAAGGAATATGGTAGAACATGCTTGTGTGTTCATGCAAGAGTCACTTGTTTCGGGATTTTGGGTTTTTTTTTTCTTTTAGATTAGAGGTATCTTTTATTTGGTGCAACAGAGAAACAGGAGGAAGCATATCAGGCATGTAATGAAATGGAACCATTTCAAAAGCACGTGGCTGAGTGGAATGACATGGAAAAATGGCACAGCTGTTGTCATACACTCCCTGTTAGTGTGTGTAAGATGAAGATGTGAGCAAGTGTGCAGAGCCCTGTGCAGAGCGAGATCCAGCCCAAGCCTTATTTACAGTAGCCTCATTCTTGGTACTTCAGGAGGGAGCTTTTTTATTTCAGGGTCAATTCAGTATGAGTGGAAAGGCTCACCCCAGCATCTCTAAAGATGGAAATCCAGTGCTTCTAGAGCTGCATGGTTAATTGGGGGTGTTTGGGGATATAAGGAAGCTGCTTAATTAATGCAATTGAAATAATTTGATAAGATTTAAAGCCAGTCTCTTCTCACAGCTAAACCCACACACCGACATCTGTGTAGAACCTTTGTGCAGCTGGGAGATGTGTAAAAGTCCCCTTCAAGGATGAGATGTGATTATCTAAAACAGGGAACAGAAGTGCTTTGTGATGCAAAGTTTGCTGTCACGCTTGCTTTTGTGTAGAATGCAGGTCATCTTAAAGTGTTATTGAGATAAGTGGGGTAGACTGAACCAGAGTCCATTGCTAAAGGTATATCTTTGTATATCTGGAGTGGCTGCAGATTTGGGTGTTAAACCTTATCCATAATGTGTTTGAATATTCTGCACTGTTCTAGCTTTCCCCCCACAAAGGTACTCAGTCCGTTCTGTCGGAAAGTCGGTGGTGTAGTTGTTTTTCTGTGATTATCCAATAGAAGGTGGCTCCACTGTCACCCCTGGTTTGATAAGGTTAGAGAAAAACAGTTTTCTGAAGCTGTTGAGAGGATGCAATAACATTTTGATGCCTGTCATATTTTGATATTTGCAGTTCCCTTCAATCGTGTGTTCATTCATGACTCATGCATGCAGACACAAAGCAGGTGTCCTGTGCAGTAACAAACCTGTCTCCTTTGAGAAGTTTTGGCACTAGGACTGTACATGATAAAATACATGGGCTTTCCATGATAGGAAAGTGCAGAGCTAGGAACAAAACTTGCTGCAGTCATCCTTTATCAGCACTGACAGTGAAATCATGTAGTTTCACCTTATTGGTATGATGTACCCAAGAAGAATCATCCCTTTTGTCAACAAAGGCTTTCTCCTTTTTCCTTCCCCTTCCCCTCGGTCAATTATCACTGCTTGAAATTTAAGATAATTCCTGATCTCTTGTCTAGACAGTGGGTTTTAATTTTCTGACGTGTAAGGAGTTTTCTGGCCCTTCCTCATGCTGTTTTTCCTGCAGTCACAAGCTTCGTTGTACTGCTAGGGGAGGTGCATTGATTTGCAGCCGAATTCTCTGAGGCTCTATCTGTGCTGGGTGATTCTGCAGAGGGTGTGGGGGTCGTGTCAAATACATCCCCAAACCAGAGCAGCCGAGGTGGGGTTGTTTCAGGGAAGGCAGGGGCTGTTGCTCCCTCACAGGCAGGAGAGTCTTTGCATGACCCTTGGTGATGGCACATGTGAGTTGTGATTCCCGAGAGCTAAGGGTTGGTCATCCCAGATCCAGGCTGTGACAAAGAGCTCAGCTGTGGGCAGCCTCTCTAGAGAGCAGAAAACCTACCCTGATGGCGAGGTCCTGGACCCAGCTGCCAGCAGTAGTCCTCCAGCATCCCCCAGCAATTGCACGTGATGTAATTTGTGCTTAGACCTGTCTTCACTAGCTGCAGATAGAGCTGTCCTCTCCAAATGTGTCCTATCATATCCTGAACACATTTATGCTCCCAGCCTCCACTGCCTGCTTAAGAATGGGTACTGCCACTTTTCAAAGTGTTGGTGATACCCACAACTTCAGCAGGAGTTTCTCCAGCTGGGATTTCCTTTCTGAAAGCCTCAGCCTCTGAGTAATGTAATGGGCAAGCACAGATTTCAGCAACAGAAAGCTAGAATTTCGTCTGCTCGAGGTTGCAATGAATGGTGATTCTTAAGGGTTAAAAACTTCCTAGATATTGTATAGTTAAAATCACATGAATATTTATGTCATACCTGTGATATTGTGGGGAAATGATTTCCAGCCAGAGGGTCTCTGGATAGCAGCCGTGTGAGAGTTCTGAGAGCAGACTTTGATTTACTGCTGCAGTTCACTACATCTCATGCATACCATCAGCATACTCAAAATTATGGTGTTTTCTAATCTGACTATCTCTGCCCTCTCATTACATCTTCCTGCCATTCAGCCTGTCAGCTGTTTCAGTGGGTGTTTGGTGTAGCAGTGGGATGCTTTGCTGTTTGGTTTCCTGGTCTGTTTGGTGGAGAGCTTGGGGTACCCTAGAAATGATAACAGATACAAACTGCTTTACATAAGAAATTGAAGCTGAAATTCAGAAGCCTTGAAGCATGAGAATTAAGGCCTTATCTGTAGCCTTCATCATCTTCCTTGTGCATATGTTTTATCTATGCCTTTATTATATATCATTGCCAGACTATCCTGGCTCATTTTTCTGCCTCATCCCAATTCCCTGATGTCATCTGAAGCATCCCTATGGGATAAATCTCTCTCCCCAGGTGTTTGTTCTTGGCTTCTCCCTGGTCCTTGCCCTATTTCCTTGATAGGAGCTCTGCAGTTCTGTTACTTTCCTCTTTGCTAGCTTTGGGCACTGGTGGGAGCCCAGGGGCTTAGATGACAGGCATGGCTTTCTTACTCTCTCTTCTGGTGCCCACAGCCACAGTCATGTCCAGCAGCCAAGAAGGGAATTATAGCAAGCAAAGTCCTGAGCAATCCCCAGAAGAAGCAAGCCCTAGAAGCCCCAAAATGGAGTGAGATCAAGGCATACAGACTCTGTAGAGGTTTTTCTCTCAAAGGCTAATAAATCTTCGGTGGGATGTATTCAAAGGCTTTTCACTTTGCCAATTTTGGATGTAAAAGGCACATCCCTGTTCCCAGGGTGACACCAAATTTCCAGTCTCCTTTCCAGAAGATGGAGGCGTGAGAGCGACTCCAAAAAAATAATTGTTAGAATTTTTATATCGACTAAGCACTTTTCTCTAATCTTGTGTTGGAAAACTGCCAGGCCTCCCCCTCTCCCACCCTCCTTGTGATTTCTAGAAAACTCTGCTGGAGGCAGACACCTGGCAAAGGAGAATTTTGGCCCCAAAGGTTTTAATGTGGTGAAGCAGGGGCTCCTGATGGCACATGATTAAGGTGTCCCTGCTAACACCCTTCTGGCATCCCAGTGCTGTGCTGCACCACATCTCCCACCAGCTCGAACTCGGGGCCTCGTGCTGGAAAATTCATTCCTTGTCACTCTGAGCAGGGCAAATGGGAGGTGTAAAAGCACTTTGCAGTGTTCAGGGAGTATCAGGCTTGAGTGCAAATGGGAAGACCATGGCAAGTGCTCCCTGCCTGTGCTTCAAGGTAACCCCTGCCAGCGTGCGCCGCCTCCTTGCAAATGCCAAACAGCGTTTTTCACTCTCTGCTGGAGGAAAAAGCTGCCCCAAGAAAAGCAGAATGAGGGCTGATGTTTTGAAAGGTGTCCAAGAGTAACAAAACTCAACTCTCCAGGGCTGTTTTGCCTCTTGTGTTTCTCAACTAGGGTGGCTGAATGTGTTACAGACCTATCAGAAATTTTGCTACAAATGCACAAATATTAATCTACAGCCATTTCCTTTGCTTTCTTAAACATGAATGAGGATTTTTGTCTCTTTCTCCCTCCATAAATTGTTCATGGTCAGAGGGGGCATGTTCCGTGTCAAAGTCTTGACCGCCAGGATCAAACAAAAAACCCTTGTGAACTCAGAAGTGGAGACAAATAAATGACTATTACTTTTTTTTCCTTTTGCCTGGAGTTAAACCTTTTCTCTGTCAACAATATTGACTTTGTTCACTTGGAAGGAAACAGAGGGAGAGAGAGAGAGAGAGAGAGGAGAGGGAGATTTCTCTAGAAAGTGCACAGAAAAAAAACATTTTGGAAGGAGGAATGAAAAAAGACAGAGGTTACAGGAAATGGTAGACATTTTTTGTTGAATTAAACCATTAGGAGTGACCCAAAAACCAACGGGAAAGAAAGGAAACAACTGGATACATTTAGGTCACAAGAACCAGCCAAACGGGGAGCTGAAACCAATTATCATAAATGAATGTTTCTCTTTTATTCATGACCACCGTGTATGCTCCCATGATGCTCTTTGTCTTATTATAAAAACAGATGAAACTATTTCGTTTTGTTCTTATACTTATTAGCTAATGCAACTTTTGGGCAATTTATCAAACACTAACACATGTTGTGATTAATAAGCTCAGAGAATTAATCACAGCTAAAGCCCCTTAAAAAACAGAGGATGTCGGGTCCCTCTTAAATATATGTTTGTGCAGGATTATGTAACTTAAGCAGTGACATCTAGTTTTGATGCATATTCATGTATTTTACACACGGAAAGATTCCTGAAACCATATGTTCAGGCAAGCTATAATTACAGTAACTTCCATTTCTATGGGACTTTGCCCTGCAGCATGGGCAGAGCAGAAAACTTTGCCCTGCCTGCCCCAGCCGTGGGTGCTGGGGGTGGTGCACAGAGCCCACCCCCTCGCTGCCATCGGGAGAGGGGAGCAGCATTTGGGGTTTGGACTGTCGCCGCTGGGCTTCAAAGGGGAGATGTCACAGTTGCTGTGGACCACAGAAAAAAACCCATCTGCTCCTTTTTAGATTCTTTCCCAGAGGTCTTGCTGCCCCCTTGAATCCAGATACCATTGACGGGGGAGGAAAATGCCACTAAACCTGGCCATAGCAGCTCTCAGCATCTTCCTCCCTCCCACCAACCCAGCACAGCCTCTAATGAGCCATAACTGGCTCTTAAGTGCCCCTAACCACTTCACTGAGGTTAGAATAAATTTCTAAATGGGGAAGAGGAAAGGCAGAGGCAGCCAGCACATCCTGCAGCCTCACTGAGGTGCAGAGAAGCCGGTTCTGTGTCGTGAGACTCAGCTCCAGGGCAGGGGGAGCCTCCATGGGGACAGCAGGGCAAAGAGCTGGAGCTGTACTTTAGGGTGGTCTTCTTGACAGGGAGACAACCACCAGACATGGAGGGGACTGGGGGGAATACTTCTCACTGGAGCATTCGGTGTTGTGGAAGGAGATGTTGTGGGAGTTTGCGTGTCCTTTTCCACAGGCAGATCTGAGTGTCTGCAGTGAGGAGGGATGTGGGGAAGTGGGCACCTGGGCACTGGCTGAGGCTGAATTGCTTATAAATATCTCCCAACAGAAGCATTGAAACATTGAAAAGGCTTGCTTGTGGCCTGGCTGAGGGACACCATCGAAAGAGTGACACGAAGCTTTTGAGGATATTTGTTCTTCACTGAAATATATGCGCATATTCATATTTTTGACTTTGCACCCCGGCTCCAAGCAAGACCAGATCTTAACGTCCTTGAACATCACAATGGATGGAAAGTCTATTGTTTGGTTGCTGTAAAAATGAAGGAGTGCATCCCTGTTTCTAAGCTCCAAAGTACAGTAAGGCAGCTCCCCCAGGCTCCCCGTTAGCAGCCTGTTCTGCTCAGCGAGGTACTTGCTGTGTCAACATCCAGTTGACTTCAGCAGGAACAAAGTATTTGTTTAAGTGCTTTTATTGACTAGGGAGGGACTTCAGCGTGTGTTTAAAGTGCTTTCTAGAACTAAGGCATAAATGCTTAATTCTCATAGCCCAGCAAAATAATGAGGCTGGTCTTCAGTCAAGCATAAATTCTAGACTGTGCTACAGGAGTAGCTGAGCGAAATTCTGTAGTATGTGTCAGACCAGGTTTTCATAATGAACCTAAGATATCTGTATCTCTCCATAGAGTGCAATGAGATTTAGATCTCAGTCTTTAAAAAAAAAAAAGAAAAAAGGGGAAAGTGAAGTTATTATCCTCTGTGGTCAAGGCATCTGAATAAACTCCTTCTTACTCATTAATGGCTGTGAAATGGAACTTAGGCAAGTTTATGCAGCTAATTTGTCAAGCATTCAACAAAATATGCAGAAGGATGCTGCCAGGCCTGCTTGTGTGGAAATACTCTGGCATTTAAGAAGAAAGAAACATCCCTAGACAACACCTGCTGGCATTTTCCACAAGAACAAGATTTTTTCTGTGCCTCTCACGTGTCAGCAAATTAATTTTCTTTTTCTCCCAACTTAATCCCGGTGAAGTGTATTTATTTTTTTTTCTTAAATAGATGCATGCCACCAAAATGTTTTTGGTGTGTGTTAACAACATGTTGGCCCTATGGGCTACGTTTCTTCTGGGGAAGATAGATGACCTTCTTTTACTTCGAGTTTCCAACCGAGATCGCCAGCAAAAGAAAATTAAAAAGCAGGCTTTTCGTTTTCGTCTTTCGGCAACCCTGATGTGGTTGCCGAGGCATTGCTTAGAAACACAAACATTACAGCACATATGGAAGTCTACTGTCGAGTGGAACCGAGTCCTAAAGCAACATGTTAAGTCGGAAAAATTTATGTTCATGCTAAAGCGGCAGTGTGGTAATCGGTTTCAATGGAAGTAAAAGGAATGCATCAGGGATGAAAATGGCTCGCTCCCTTGGATGCAAGAGCAGGAATTCAGAGCCATGGTCTGGGATGACTGCGTGAAGAGGAAGTTGCTTTTGTTAGTCAGGGCAAATCAGGCTTGTGGCAAATGTACTCCTCTCTGTGCTCGTGCATCTGTGTGCATAGAAACAGCTTTTTTTCAGACAATTGATTAGGATTAAAAGACCTTTAAGTTCATCAAGTCACATATGCCCATTTAGATACACGTAAAATACCCATTTTCCCCCTTTATTTGGATGCAAATGAGGTAGTTTCAGGCTTGCCGAGGGCGATGGAGGCACAAGTCCAAATTCTTGCTTTGCCAAGTCAAACCATTCAGCTCTTTCCAGGGGCCTTATCAGGGTTGCTTCTTTAGGTACCCTTGTATTAGGGAAAAGAGAGATAGGTATGTCCAGGCAGAGATTCATCATACTCTTTTAGGATGGTCTGAATAATCTCATGTTGGTGCCTTATTCAATTGATTCAAAAGGGAACTTGGAAAAACTTGCTTAGACAAGATGTGATACCTTAAAAGGAGTAAATCACATTAAGTG
Organism: Daphoenositta chrysoptera; assembly: GCA_013397915.1. Taxonomy (NCBI): domain Eukaryota; kingdom Metazoa; phylum Chordata; class Aves; order Passeriformes; genus Daphoenositta; species Daphoenositta chrysoptera. The sequence continues at coordinate 1,433,054 of VZRO01002549.1, forward strand.
CTTCTCCCTGGAACCAATGGTTTGCACTACTTTTCACAAAAATCTCTTGGTATCTTAACTGCATGTCTGGTTCAATACCTAAATATCTTCAAGAAGCCCAAATGCCCCTAGTTTCTCATAATTATGTGCCTCAGTTTCTTGCTTGTGAAATTGAACCTCCTTATCTAATGAGAAGAGTGTAATGCTAACTAATGATGGCTGTGAATTTTTCAGATATTGGGAAGATTCATGGTTTAAAAACCATGTCTCTTTAAAAAGAGACAGAAATATTGGATAGATAAAGAACTTCTAATACTATCAGGCAAAAAAAAAAAAAAAGGAGAACAGTGTTTATTGCTGCTTGAGTTGTGTACTTGCAGTCTCAGCATTTTCTAGTCAGCAGGCTACAGCATTTTTGCAGGTATAATTGCCTTGAAAATTAGTGTTTGCCTTTCTCCATGCCCAGGGATGCTGCCTGCCTGTGGACTCATGTTTTGGAGTCCAGGGGTGGATCAAGCATGGTGGGGGTGGTCAAACATGGTTTTGAGGGTGAAAAGTGTTGGGGAAAAGCACCTGCCCTGCCCTTCCCCTGGTCCCATCCTTGAAGCGCCGTCACCACCACTGCAGTACCAGGGGCAGGATCAAGTGCCAAGCTCCAGCTGCTGCTTTTCCCCATGGATATCACACCCCTGGCCTCAGCAGGGCTGAAATCTTCTGCTGTCTGGGTTAGACATGCAGGTAGCCCAGCGCTGGGCTGAGCCCAGCTCAGAGGAGCTGCTGGGGCAGAGGCACCAATGTCTTGTGGGAGAGAAGGAGGGTTTGAGGACCTAGCACACAAATCCTTTGTATCCCAGTTTTATCAGACTGCCTGCTGAGGGAATAGCTTGCTTTTTAAGTTGCTTATTGTTTCAGGCCTACAGCTAATCCTCTAAGAAAGTAATTTCTGTTGCTCATGGCTAATACCCCATCCTGTATTGAGAGTTGTATCAGAGCAGAATTGCTGCTTAGTCACTGGCTGCTTTTCAGCCAAAGAAACATCATGGGTTCTGGATTATTGTGATTTTTTACTTTTTTTCTTTCTCTCTCTTTTTTTTTTTTTTAATCCAGATGAATATTTAGATGTCATTTTCGATACTCAATTCCTTGATTTTGCCCAGTTGAAAAAGCCACCTATTTATTTGAAAAACATTTTTGGAAGCCTGAAGATAACCATGTTGCTCTCATGGTTAAAATGTTTTATATAAAACTTGTTATTACCATAGATCAATGGGATATGTACAGAATATGTTACAATGGGGCCTGTGTTAAGGATTTGTCAAGATTTCCATTATAAACCACTATTTTCGAGGGTTTATAACTCAGTCATAAAAATTCATTCCAAGCTTAAACTTGGCAAACAAAATGTCAACCCAGGAGAGATTTTCTTTTACCAGATTTACTTTAATGCTTTAAACTGATTTGTCTATTTAAAAATTATACGAGTGCCCTGTTTTATAGACTTTCTGCGTATACAGGGTGCGTGTGTGCTAATATAACACACATACCAAGGAAAAAACAACGTTAAAAGCACATTAGCACAGCAAATCAGAGCTCCAAGAAACCCACAAGGTTAAAAATGAGGTTGGATTTGCAGTTTCTGGAATCTTAAGCGTCGGGATGCTAACTTTGGGAGCTAAATCTTCAACTGGTGGATTCAGCTGGTCGGGGATGATTTACATCGGTTGAGCTGCTGTCCTGTCGTGATGCCACCCAACGTGTGACACCTCCAGGCATCTGAAAAAGATGCTGTTGAAAATTGGAAATCTTGACGCTAAGGTGAGGGGTGGCTAGAGAGGATCGAGGACCTTCTCAGGGCAGCTGGTGTGACAGGGAGCAGACGTTCAGCTGATCTCCCATCCGTGATCCTGGATCCTGGCTGCTCTTGGTGGTCACAGGGAGGAGGTGGCTGTGACAATGAGGCGCCAAGACCGGAGGATTAAAGCACAGCTCTCCGTCTCTTTCCCGTGGCTAAGGAGCCAGAATCTGGCATTACCATGTGGTAGGTGGCCTGAACTGCTCATCACTCTTAAACACAAATGTCATTGTCGACACCTACGTTTGTCCTGGCTGCCATGGTACCTGCTCCAAGTGCTCCTGTCCTAGTGCTGTGTCTTTGGCTGTGCTAGATGAAGCGTGGCTCCTCCCGCTCGCAGCCCAAAGCCCTGCCTTGCAGCAGGGCCTGGTGCAGAGGAGGACACTCAGCTGGGCTTGCAAGCACCCAGCCCGAGCCCCGGAGTTTGGACAGGCAGCAGAGAGGCACAGAAGCCTCCATGAGAATGTTGGGGGGCAGTTCTGAGGCCTGAGGGAGCTGATTTTTGTCCCCTGACCACAGCAGGGGTCTCAGGTAACCCTGCTCCCAGCTTGTGGGCCTCAGCTGGCTGCCCAAAACTTTGAGGTGATCCAAGCCTTGGCTCTTTGCAGGACTGAGCTTTAGACACAGAAGGTCAGACCAGCTTTTTCCTCTCTGGAGGGAGATGTACAGTCTTGAGTCTGGCATCTTTCCCTGGTGCACTGGCTCCCTTTCCCCTGAAATCCTGGGCTGTGAACTCTTTTTTCCTGATAAGACTGGGGTGTTTGTCATCTCCAAGTATCACTAGGCTGTGTTACACTCTGTTCCTGCAACCCCCTCCTGGGATCTTTTGTGGAGCTTGGTGTTGAGTCCCTCTTGCTCGTGGGTTTTGTTAATTGAGGGCAGAAGTAGGTTCCCCTCTCTGCCATAAATCCAGTGCACACACACACGCACTTGTAAGATATTTAGAAAAGCTCTACTCTGCGTATCTTAAATGTGTGTGTGGGGGGGTGGGGAGTAAAGAAAAGCAATAAAGAGCCTACATTATACCACATGTGTGAGCAAAGGGCTGTGGTTAACTCCCTTCAGATAGATTTCAACCAGGGCCCCTTTGTAACAGCCCCCAGAAGACTACTGAAAAGTCGGCATCCATAGTTTTAAATAGGTTAATTTAAAAAATAAATTGTATTAGAGACTTTTCCTCCCCCCACCTCTGCAAACCAAATACACAAGCGGCACAAATAGGGAGAAATGCATCTGGTTGTGGCTTGCATGGAGTAGCCAGCTTCTCCTGGCACACTGGGACATTGGCAGTGGAGCAGGAGGGGAAGAGCACCATGAGTGCCTCTGCCTGGCAGTCCTTCTGTGCTGGGAGAAATGGATGGTGATTTTATGGTAAATGCTCTGGAGAGGGATGTTGAATAGGTTGGTGAGCATTTCTTGATGCATTTGGGATAAAGACAGCCTTCACCTAGATAAGGAAGAGGGGAGTACTACAACCCCTGTATCCTTTTTCCTCCCTGCCCTGCCTCACCTTCCCTTTGCTTAGGAGTGGTGACAAGCTATTGCTTTTTCTGCTGCTTATATTGCTGCTGATTATGGGGTCCTCTGGCTCTCCTGATGTGCCTGTTCTGCCCCCAGCCCCACCTATCCCCACGGTGTGCCCACAGCCAGCTGTGACACAGTGACACACAGCACTGTGACACGTCCCGTGCTGACTGAGCACACAGGAGATTGAGGGACATTAATAAGAATCAGATTGAGAATAAAGTGAGTTGACAGCTGGATTTTGATTTTCCAAAGTGCTTTTTGGATGAAAAATGCTTCTCTGTCTTTTTTTTTTTTTCTGGATGTTGTTTGGCACAAAGGATGACATTATTTGCATTGGCACCTTTTCCAGATCAGCTCCCAGAACACTTCCAATCTAGGATTGCTGATTTTTCACTTGTCAAGAAAACAAAACAAACTGGAGTAGAAATGATGGGTTTGGCTTTCGCTTTGTGTGTTGTGAAAAACAAATAAACAAAACAAATATTTTTCCAAGTTTTTAATGGAAAATCAAATTCCCATGCTTACTAGAGTTGCTAGTTAAGCAAGCCAAAAGGAGGACACTACAACCAGGGACATGCAGCATTTCCTCATAGCTGGTCGAACTGTTTATGAGAAATGTACCTCAAACATGTTTCTTCATCATTTTATTCACCATTGATGCTAAAAATTAAACAGATCAGTGGAAGCGAGATCTCACTTTTCAACTGAACTCTAAGTCAGAAATAAAACAGCTTCTCAGAGAACAATATAGGCACAGTGGAGGGAGCCGGGTCACCTTTTGGTGAATTTAAATGAGTTCTTAATGAAAAGGGGAATAAATTTTTCACACATTCCTCTGCATTAAAGAGGGGTCGGAGTCTAGCATCAAGGTGAGCCTAAACTCAGGAAAGACACAAAGGGAATTCCTGAGCTGCCGACAGAAATGTCTCTCCAGTCTGCCAGGAGCCAAAATGCTACTGCTGGAAAAACAGCAGGCAGGGTGGAAATCTGGGTCCAATGAAGGAGCAGCAAGGGAAGCTGCGGAGTGGGGTCGCAGAGGGGGGAAGATAAACAGCATCCCCCCACCACAGAGGTCAAGCTTATTACAGAGATGAGGCTGGTGGTGGGTGTGAATAGGTTCAGCCAGATGGCAGAGACCAGCAATTCTGCCCCCCATTAATGAAACTTTGCAGCATCCTGTCGTTATTGTAAAGATGTGAGGCATTTGAGCACTGGCTGTCAGGATTTATTAAAAATGTGTGACCTCAGGCAAGTTACCAAGTTCTCCATATCTCAGTTTTGCTCTCTGTAAAATGGGCTGTTACTCCAAGGAAATTACGGTAAGGATTAGCAATGGAGGTGGACAGGGCAGCTTTTTTTTTTTTTTCCTGAGAGTTAATTTATATTTATCTGTCTGATGGAAAATTTAAATGCCAATGCAATGGACTTTTTAAAATTTGTGGGTCATCTCTAAAGCAGTAATCCTGAGCTGTCATTTGTATAGCGCTTTCCTGCTCTGTGCTGTTCTGCAAAGATGCTGCCAGTCAGATTTAAGAATGATCTTGCAAAAACGGATTTCACTCGTGTGACTGCCACTTTACTGAGGTGGGAGGACCACAGCCTCTTCCCAGGGCACACATACAGGGATCTGCTGGGCTGTGCTGGATTTCTGGCAGCACTCCAGTCCCACCTGCAGTGCCCAGACTCTCTGCTGTGGGAGTGGTGTCCTTGCTGGGTGTCCTGGGGTCTCTCTGCTCCTCTCCATGCATGAAGGAATGAATTGCAGTTCCATGAGTAGCCAGGAGCTGAAGCACGGCTGTCAGGAGCCCTGTGCAGACCTGGATCGTGGCATGATGATGTCCCTTCTCAGCTGGAGCTGTGGTGGCTCTGACCCCACGGTGGGAAGCTCAGCCCCGCTGCGTGGGGACAAGGTGTGACAGAGCTGTGGGCACAGAGGGATGGGCAGCCAGCCCTCCCGGGCCTCCAGCAGGAAGCGGGTACTGAGTAGGGAGACATCTCCAGGAACAGGGCCTGGCTTTGTTTTGTGTCTTGTTCCTAAATTAGACACGTAATTACTCAAGTCTTTCCAGCATTAATAAGGGACAGGCATCTCCAGAGGGTAATTCAGACCTGAGTTGTGGGAAGCCCTCCTCGACAGGGGAAGGGGCCCAGTTAGATTCCTAATTTAGGCTTCTTGGTTGAGAATTTCACATTTGGTGTGAAGACTCTCAGTCTTTGGGGATAAGTCTTTGGGATAAGCATAATAAAACATGTAAAATCCTGCAAATATCCCCTATTGTTGATAGTGCCCAAGAGAGTTATCTCCTCTCGGAATGGCAACCATCCTCCTTCCCTGCATCTTCTGGGGGGAAATCAGGGGTCCACTGGAAGTGGACAGTGCTGAGCTGCCTTCCCTGTCTGAGTACCTAGTTCTTTTTCTGTTATAACTTTATTTAAAAGGAGGGGCAGGGAGCAGTGGGGAGACAAGGAAAATATTTGTGTAAGAAAACTCCACTTTAAAAGACAGCTTAAAACTGGGATTAATAAGTCTGCTTTTATGGAAGCATTTCTACATGTTGTAAAACATTTTTAAAAACATTGTAAAAACTACAGAGTTTCACGTTAAATATGGCTGATTTTCTTTATAGAGCTGACCTGCTTCCCAGAGGTGATGTATACACACCATATGACACAGGGGTTGCTAGGGTAGGCAGTGTTTTTACATTGATTACTGTAGTAAATAATAATGTAAAACTGTGTATAAATAGGGAGTTCAATCCAGAGCTACCCCTGGGGTCTGCAGTTCTTTACACATGGCCCATTTTTCATCACTTCTGTGATTATTTTATTTTTTTGGAGGAAGAAGGAAAAGGGGGAGGGAATGTGCTGGGTTGTTTTTTCTCTCTCTCTTTTTTTTTTTTTTTTTTTTCTCAAAAGAATATCTCCTCTTGGGTCAGCTGTTGAGCAGATGCCAAAAATACTGGTCAACGCTATGGGGAATTCATTCCCTTGGCAATGCAGGAGTTCCAAAGGAAAATAACAAGGAGCTGAGGTGGCCAAAGAGGAGTGGGCAGATGAAGTGCATGCTGTAGTTTAGAGACTGGGGAAGACTTGGGAATATTATCCAGATAGCCCACAGGAGCAGCAGCCAAGTGAATAACTCTGCTCGCTGCCTGGGTAAAATATGGAGTGGTGGGTTTAGACTGCAAAAAGGTGGCTTCATATCCCTTGGAAAAACCTTATAACTGGATGGATGGAAGAGTGCTGGGAGCAGTTCAGTGGGTGTCTGGCTGCTCAGGGATGAGTCCCACTCCTGGGATATACCCATTGCCACGAGCAGCTCTGGGCCGACAGATTTCAGCTCTGCTTTGATGGAGACACAATTATCACCCCTTAAATACGTGCTTTGATGACATTGCCCCTTAGACAGGGCTTGTCCCAGCTGGAGGAGAGTGGAAGGGAAACGAGGACCTTCCTGGCTGGTCTAATAGCCCTGGTGTCCCTGGTGAAATTATTGGCCACCACTTAACGCAATTTGTTTCATTTTGCAATTATTCTTCAGGGGGATTTTATAAGCTCCTGTAATAAGTCACTTCTGCTGGGATCTGGAGAGGAAGTGACCTGCATTAGAGGCAGAGGCATTAGCCCAGCCTCCCCTCCACGCTGCCTTGGGATCCCAGCACGGTGCTTTCCACAGTCCTGTGTGCGTGCACGGTGTAGGTGTGCGTGTGCATGGATACGTGTATGGTTCTATATATGCCTTTTTATATAGAGACGTGTGTGTGCTACATCTGGAAGCAGGGGTCCTCAGGTTTTAGGGGCTGAGAAGCACGAAAACCAGCTGAGCTCTCTGATGTTTCTGCTACAGAGAGGTGTGCCAGTAGAAACCAGTTGCCTGCTGGTTTTCCTTGGCCGGGATTGGAGGTACTTAAGCACAGGTGCTCATGCTCCCAAATCCATGGTCATGGCTGAGCTCCTGCTCTCCAGTCTGTGTTTTCCCTTCAAGGTGTGCTGTGAGCTGACTTCCCCAGGGGAGGCTTTCAGGTTGTGGTGGTGGAGCTGGGCAATACTTCAGCCAGCTGCTCTCCTGGGCTTTCCCCCCATGGACAGAAATGTCAGGCTCGGGCAGCTTCCCGTGGATGTAAGGCAGGCACAGGCCACAAACAATGCGCCATTTCCACACGAGCAGGAGCCCCACACGTGCACACCCACCAAAAACGTGTCACCCTGTCCCATCCACACACAATGAGTGCCCCTACAACCACACACGCAGAGACGCACACACGCTCCTCTTCCAGATTCCAGCGGGGCTGCGAGTTTTAACTACCTAAATTAAAAACAGATTCCATCCTCCAGTGGGGAGCTGCCAGGAACTCGTCTTTTCCCCCTCCCCGACTTTTCTCTCCCAAATGCATTGGGGAAAAAATACATGCAGTTCTCCAAAGGGGCAAATGGCTTCTCAGCATGCAGAGAGGTTGGGGGTGGGAGCAGGGGGACACGGGGAGGAGGAAAAGGGAATGCGCAGAGTTACTTTCTAGTGGTAGAAGAATAAACAGCTTAAGTTAATAAAGTTGAGGCCGAGGAGAACTATTTGGAGAGTGTGGAGGAAGTCAAGGATTAGTGAGAAAATAGGAGCGCAACAGCAGGAAATAGTGTGGCAGTGCAGTGGACTTGAAGGGAAAGTGGAGGATGGAGGGATGGAGAGACTTGGCCCCTCCGGCGGGGATGAGAGCGGGAAACTGAAGGGCTGGCAGCTCTAAGTCACAGCACTGCTGAAGGCACGTCACCTTGTGTTCACCAAAATCTGCCTTGGGAGCCAAAATCTCTACTGAAAATAATGCAACCTATTTTTAGGAGTGGGTTTACTGATGGAGATGCCTTCTTTGTGGTGAGGCACGTGTAGCAGAAATTAAAGGGAAAAAAACGAAGAGGAGAAAGGGGTGCTCGGGGGTGAGAGGACAATGCCAGCCCTATGGGAGGACACCAAGGCTCCCAGCCCTGCAGTCCCTGCCTGTCCCAAGCCCCCTCTGACAGCGCTGCTGTCCCAGCAGGGGCAGCCCCTTTGAGTGACAGCCCCGGGCGCCAGGCGCGTTGCTGACTCGATGACTTTTTGCAACTGTCGGAGAAGCTTAGCAGATAAGCACACAACAGTTTTTATTATTCCAAGAGGCAGAAGACTCGCCTTAGTGAGCGGTAACAAATACGGACATTCACAACCAGGATTAGAACAAACTGCACTGGTGGGCAAGGGCCAAAGGCAGCACGGAGCTGCAGTGTAACCCAAAACCTCCACAGCTGTTTTCATTTTCCTCCCTTCAACACAGTCCCTGTGTGGTACTTCAGGGAGAATTATGAAAGTGGCGTGTAATTCAGAGAAGTAATGTCTTTCTTTTTTTTTTTCCCCTCCCTTCTCTCTTGCTCTCTTTTTCTTGGAGTAATGAAAATTGCTGTGGTAGATCGTTTTGGATTCAAGGGAAACATCGGACTCTATTTTCTGTAGCATCTCACTCATCCCTCTGCAGTCAAAACAATAAACTGAATTTTAAAAAAAAAGAATTAAAGAGGTGAACAGCTTAGAAATGCTGGACATTGTGCAAATGAATGCAGTGACTTCAGGGACCTTGGTGGCCTGAGAGAGACTTGCTGCTTTCATTCCAGTACAAAGCCTGATCTGTACAAATCCCCACTCCGGAGAAGGGGATTCTACTGCCGCGAAGCCCCGCTGGCTCCCGCCAGCATTTTGATGGGAATTGTTTAAAAAGCGTGAGGCCACATCCTCTGCTGTGTCCTGGTGGTTCACACCAGCCTGGAGGATGCTCTACCTCTGAGAAAAAAAGATGATTTTCTTTCTGGAGGACAAATCCTCACCTGATCTAATGCTCTTGGCTCTGCTGGGCTTAGGCCCTGCAGAGAACTTGGCCTTCTTGTTTTTAAACAGAAATGATTACATTGTGGTTGCTCTGTCCTTTTGATGGCACAGTTTTCAAAGAGGTTCTGCATTTTCTCATTAAAATCTCTAATTCTCGCATGTACAAAAAATCTGAAAAAAATTCCTCCTTTCAGTCAAGTAAAATATTTTGTTTAAAGCATTTTGAGGCCTTTCCTTTCAGTTTTGCAGCTTAAAAAAAAAAAAAAGAAAATTTAAACATATTTAAGTCAGAAAAATTAAATATCGTTTGTCTAAATAATTTAATCCAGCTATATCTAAGATCTTGTATTAAAAGAAAATTGAAATTTTTTCATCTTCCCTTGATGTTATTGTTTAAAAAAACCAAAATCAACAAACCAAACTAATATAGTAGCATTGAAAAAACACCAAACCAAAACAAACCAACAAACCAAACCCCCCAAAGCCCTTAGTTCCACACTAGGAAATACTTTACCTCTAGTGAATATTAGGAAGAAGTGCTGAAAAGTTATATTTCTCGCCTGAAATTGTTGGGATTGTTCAAAAACCTTAGATAGCTGTTGCATCTTGTTATCAAATTCTGTTGGCCTTTCCTTTAATGGGTTTCACATGATTTTTATTCAACAAGAAAATAACTCAGAGAGCGACTGGAAACACTTAACGTGTGTACCCTGACACATCTGCACATACCATAATAGACACATGAATTTAATGCTCAGTTGATTCAATGCGGGGAGTGGAATTTAGTGTCAAGTCAATTAAAATATCCTGTTCCCAATCCCCTCTTTTCTTCCCCCCCCCGAAGTATTTATCAGGGCTGCTGCATGGGAGGTATGCGGTGTGGAAGTTGTGGGAGCGCTGGGCGCGCCGTGGCGCGGTGTTTGTGCGGCGCAGCCGTGAACGCCCTCGCTCTGCTGTGGTGACCCCTGCTAAAGCCACCAAACCTCGCTAATGCAGCCACGGAGAAGAGGGATGGGATGGGAAAAGGATGTCCCCACGCAGGGGTCCCCACGCTGTCCTGGCTGGGCAGTGAAGCAGCGAATTTGGCTGGGTGAGCGTGGCAGGCGCAAACCCCATCTCGCTGCCCTGTGCGAGTCTGGAAGGCTACTGGAGCTGAATAAGCGTTATAAAACAAACTGTTATGAGCAGCAGATAAATACAGCGTGAAAAAGATTAATGGTTAGGCAGCTGGGGTGTAGGAATACGCTGCTTTCCATCTTGACACGAGTTGTTTTGGTTTCCCTAGAAGCTTATCCGTAGATCTGTTGCGTCCTGTCTGGGGTTTCATACCCGCAATCCAAAGAGTTCAGGATGAAGGCTGTGTGTACCGGGCTGTCAGTGGAGTGTGTGGGACTGTCGTGGTGCTGAGCAGCGTGGGGAATGTGCAGGATTCACAAATCCTTTATTTGCCAGTGATAATGCCAGAGATGCTACAAAAGCAACATCAGCTCTGCAGTGATTTTAGAATCAGTTTTGGTTTCAGTTTGGAAGATCGGCAGAGCTGGATTCCTGGGCTGCTACAACGTCCCCTTTAAGTCAATGGGTTTTCCTCCACTGATGTGTGTGAATTTTGGGTACAGAAGTTTTTTATTCACATCTGTACCTTGTGCATCAGAAAAAGCATGGGGCAAAGCCTAAGCATATCTAAAGATGAATGTATTTGGATGCACAGATAATTTTTTTAACGAAGGGGATAAACAATTGTCCTGTTTTCTATTGTTTTAGTATTTCTTCCGGTGTAGACAACCTTTGCAGAACAAAGCTGTCTTTGTAAAACTAAGTCCTTCAGCATGTGAATACTTACACATGTCCTTCACTGTTTAACTGGAGGCAGAAGGAGCTTAAACCTTGGAGATAAAGCTTATATGTGAGTCTTTGTAGAACTGGAAGTGATCCTGCACTGTGCCAGTGCAGTGATCCCAGCACACTGAACCATGTCTGGTTCACGTTTGGGGCCGGTCCTGATGTATAATTCATACACAACATTTTATTAACTGGCAAATTTCCCCCTGAACCCACCCCCGCAAATTCTCCAGACTGTAAGGAAGGAATTTGTTGTGCGGTGGCCTCTTCCCCCTCTCCTTGCCCATTTTTTTATGACTGAGGAAACCCTTTTATTGTATGCGAAATAAAAGCTTGATGTGGTCTGCCATTTTTTAATTTACCGTGGTATTAAATACAAAATGTATCCGCTTACAGAAGGTGGTTCATGGCTTGTGGTCTGGGGTTGATCCAGTGCTTGTTGTGACTGTAATAGGGGGACAGGGAGAAGGTAAAACTTCTCCAAGGTCTGAGCAGAAATCAGAGGGGTGAAGGCATGAGAGCCTCATCCCTTCCTGCAGAGTTTATCACCCCTATAATTTTTCTTGTGTTGTGCAATGGCTGCCTCACAGGGCTGTGGGATTGATGTCATTCCCCCAGGCTGAAGGTGACAGAGTGACCCCGAGTACCAGCAAGAAGTGAAACCACCAGGTCAAATTCTGCTTTTCTTGTTGAGAAAAGTGCAAAAACCCACATCAGCTGCAGCAGTGGGTGGTAAGAAGGTGCTGTGGGTGACTGCACAGAGATAGCACAACCAGCCTCTTGTAAATAAAGAATCTGTGCTTCCTCAGAGGGAGGAAGGCTGTGCGAGCAGCTGGGATGCTCGTGTGGGGTTTGGGAAGGCACAGGCTCATTCTGAGGCAGTTCTGTCGTGCCTCCTCGTCTTGGTTTTGCATTTGCTGAACATCGTGGGCTTGTGGTACAGTACTAACAAAAATTGGATGAAAAAGTCTGGACAGCCTGGGTGCTGATGGCTGTGTCTCCATAAAGTGCTATAAATAATATTTGGGGCTTTGAATGCAAAGATCCCCGACTCCAGAAGGCAGAATAAAAGACATGAAAGCATCTGAAATACAAAATATTAGGGCTTTTGCTTTTGAACGATCTTCCTTTATACCGCTCCGTTGTCCTGAAACCCCTTTCTGACCATGGTTAGACAATGTTAGAGATGGCGAAACTGCCTTTTCTGGGAAAGGGAAGTTTTAATGAAGACAGATTGGGGCTCTTTCTGCTACTGTTATTGCTGGATTCCAATTTTCTTTCTGGAAGGAGAAAGCAAAACCCAGTCCCAAAGAAAAGCACATATAAAAAGGAAAGAGAAAAGAAGAGCAATGCCAGAAAACAGCTTCTGAAGCTGAGTCATGGGGAGGTCTCCATGTGGGAGAGGGGCAGCTCCCTGCCTTGGCAGTGCTGGGCAAGCTCCACCATGGGCAAGCTACTCAAGGCGTTGCTTATTGTTGCCTTTTTGGTTGCAGGCTTACAGAAATACAGCTATGTAAATAAATAGAAATAGTAATGTAATCTTGGCTGACTAGATCAGATATATGTATATATATTTTAATATATAGCAGGCTAGACAGAGAGAAGGATTAAATTGTAGAAGGAACAGAAGACATGGGAGAGAAAAGGAGATCAGGAATGGGAATCAGGGCAGCACGTGGCATGTGCCCAGAGCTGATGGAGCAGGAAATATCATCTGGTCCTTTCCAGGGTGGGTCTGGTCAGTTCTCAGGATGCGGGTGCTGAAGCAGTGGGATCTCAGGAGAAGACTTCAGGAAGCTGTAGCACTTACTCAGGACAGACTGGGGTGTTGTCTTCAAATCGCTCTTGAGTGATGGGTTTTGCAAGAAGAATAAACAATTCAGATTCTTTACATTTTTCATCATGAAATCCTGATTACATTTATTTTTATCCAGCTCTGAAAATGCTTATTTATTACAGGATCAGAGACTCACACTCTGAAGCTTACATTGATATAATTACTCTCTGTAACTAGTCTAGAGTCCTGATTTTCATTAAGTTCTTATGTATGGACAATCTTCAAAATAAATATTCTGGCATAGCTATTAATAATTAAGTATCAAAAGAAAAAACTCAAGTGTCTTGTCTGGTTGACAGAATATGTTTAGCACTAAACCATTGCTTTGTTAGTTAAAAATGTTTTTCAGGCAGCACAGGCAGTCTCTACTCTCTGCCCAGTGAAAGTGCTCCAAAACTTTCACCAAGACATTGAGATAAGTAGCAAGTGCTCAGGCCATCTTCTCTTTGCTGAAACACTTTGAAGCAACAATCAGGTAAAGAAGATCAAGAGTTGATGGGAAATAATTAGAAGCTGTTAAGCTGGCTGTTACCTGGGCCCATGGATGCTCTGCTGTTGGTGTCATTTCACTTTGGAAGGTTAGACTCACCAAAATAATTGGAAGCCAATCTCAGGGCAATTATTGTTGTAACAAAATATCAGGGCTGTAATTTTCTTCATGAAGGGAAAGCGAAAAACACCATTTTGACTTTTTCCTGGTAACAGCATTTAATGGCTCACAAGCAGTTTCTGAGGCAGTTTCCCCTTCCCTCTCCAGTCTTTCCCCACTTGGTTTCACAGAGCTTGAGGTCTCCAGGACTTGTCCTCAGTTGGTTGAGGTCCATGGCAGGAGCCAGCCCAAGCCCATAATTGTTCTGGTCATGGACATAAGTGCAGCTCTTGTTCACCTAGGGTGGGGTGGTCCCAATGCTCACCTAGATGAAGATTTAAATGTCTGTCATCCATGTTCTCTGTTCATGCTGCTGGAGTTTACCCTGCCTGTGCCTTGGGCTTCCCCATGTGGGAGGAGGGGCTGGTGCTGCCAGTGCCCACCAGCTGATGGAGCAGCCCACCCCAGGCTGTGAAATGGAAGCACAGGTCACTCTGTTCAGCTGTGGCTGCTGGAGGCTGGGCTGAGACAAAGGGTTTGAGGTGCTCTTGATGCTGTAGGATTTTAGCTTCTGTATTTTTCATATATCTGTAATCCTGTAATTCTTTAGTGTATAACTCTAAACTCCATATACAGTGTTACTTACTGTTCTCCCATTTTGGTCAGACAAAACAATTCCTCTCTAGGCCTGGAAATCAAGGACACCTTACTGTCTGAGGCCTCGAGAAATGTAAACAAAAATGAGTAGGGGGGGACCAAACTTGGCGTAAAATTGCTTCATTACCTGAAGGTGTAATTGGAGGATTAACCCCCGATATGCAAATGGACCAAACTTATAAAAGTATGAAAGCCCCGTGACTTCTTGTCCAATTTTTGGGTGTAGCCCCTGGGGGACTTAGTCAGCCCTAAATGTACCTGAAGGCCCTTCAATAAATATGACCAGTTTTATCCTCCTTATTTAGTCTAGTCTCTGTTTTTAGGTAGTCCCAACAAGGCATCACCCTTGTGCCCCCTCCTTGAGCCCCCAGCCACCCCATCTTGAGTGTCTTCCTTGGGGACAGCCCTTGTTTAGGATGGCTTGTCCCCTGGAGGTGATGTGGGTGAGCTCAGGTCACAGAAACCACCGCTCCATCCACGTAACTATTGTTGAATCCCGTTACCCACATCACAGGGAAAGCTTTCAAAGCTGAGCATACCCAGTGCATGTGCAGGAGCTGTTTCTAAAACATAAATAGCGTGGCCATTAACTGAGGCTTTTCCTTTTTTGTTGTTGTTGTTGCTTAAAGACAGTTCATATTATGTACTCAATGTTTTTCAAATTAAACCATTATTTATCCAGAGGTAGCCAAAAATGTAGCCGAAAAACCACCTCTGATTATTTTTGACCTCTCTAAGGCTAATAATCTGCTAAAACGTCTTTAAACCATCTTAAAGAAAACAGAAACACCACTGCTGACAACTCACATACCTACTTTTTAATGCAGTGTTATTTTAAATGGCTGCGTTTATAAACCTCTAAAGACTGAGGTTTGTAATAGAAATGCTGACAGATCCTTAACACTACATCCCATAATAACAAAGTTTTGAGAAAGAATGGGAATGTGGACACCACTGTCCCTGTTATGGAGCTGGGAATTTATTCCCCTTTTATTGATTTAACTCATGCAGCCAGAAAACTGTTTTTCCTGTGGATTCAGGATAAGGATGGAATCGAGATGGCAGCACCCAGACGTTGTTATGGGGTGGTTGAGAAGCTCAGCTCTGCCTCCACCATGGGCTGGGCCCACCAGAAATTTTCCTTCTACATTCCTATTGCAAAAAAACCTCCCAGGAATAAGTCTCAGTGACAGGCAGGAGGTTTGAGGGGCTCTGCTCAAAAGGGACCACATTCCCACATGGTGCACACCAACCTCCACAGTCCTCGGCCTGTAGCCTGGCACAGGGAGTTTAGGGAAAGGTGTTAATTACACAAGACTGCAGCATTTCTCAGGAACGGGTGCTTTTCAGAGTCACTGCCCACATAAGAAGCTCTGTTTATGCATCCAGGTGGATATCTTTACCCTGCTCTCTGGCCTGTAAAACTCCCTGGAGGGGAAGAAATGCTAAATGAGATTTATGTCCTCAGAAAGCAACGTGATAATTTGTGCTGTGCAGTGGAGAGGGGATGCTACCATATCATCATTAAATTAAGATGTGCAGGCCAGATGTGAAATCTTGATAAGGAGCTTTATAGGGCAACGTGGCTGGGCTTGTGATTGGCTTTACTGGCAGAGCAAGGGGAGCTGCAGGCACAATAAAATGCCTCCACGTCCTCAAGTCATTATCTGGCTCTGATCGTGGGCTTATTTGATCTCTTCACCTTCTGATCTCACCCTTGCTCACCCAGGTCTCCCATAAAGAGCACCCATGTGCTGTGGAAAGTCCAGGCTGCTTAGAAACACAGATGGTGTGGTTTTGTCCATCCCACCACTGCCAGGCTCTGTTTCCGAGGGCGTTCCTTGGGAAAGAGGGCTTTTTGAAAATAATTTTTCTTTCTTTTTATTTTTAAATCTGGCCATCTGGTTCTGTCTCTTTTTCCTCGACTGAACTGATGGGTGAACACTGAATTTTTGTTGGCTTTGTTTTTGGACTTTAAGTGCCATAAAAACAAAGGGCAGTGGCTCAGGGAAGGTAGGCAGGTATCTACACCTTGTCCAGGCTCCCAGGATATTTCCACTGAGGTCTGGGCTTTGATGAATAGTGTGTGGCACAGATCAGGACAGACCAAGTGAAACTAGGGGGTTTTATGCTTTTGAAGATCACAGCCTCAGATTTCTCCCCTTGTTTTCCCATGAAAAGTGAAGCAGCCCCGAAAGCTGCAAACGAGCCCTTGGGTTTGTTTGTTTTGGGCTTTACAATGAAGGGAGTGGCAAAAGATAATTAATTAATTACCCCCCCCAAAAAAATGAGGGAGAAAAGAGACACAGGAAGAGTTAATTCAATATTAACTTGAGTCATTCTCCTACCTGCCAGGAAAGCACAGCATCCTCGGACTTTCTTAAGGAAACCACAACATTAGGCCAAACCAGGAGCACATCTTTACATCGCCAGTGTTTAAATGCAAGTTTTTCCTTTACTGTAAGCCTTAAAGCACCAAAGAGGAGGGGGCTGCTTTTAGCTTGTTTTCCTGTAAACAGTGTTAGCATCTCTGTTGCTGGTGTGGGATGCCAAGCTATAATATTAAGGGTCTTGTTTATAATTTTGCAAAGATTTCAGCAGCAGGGCTGTATTTTTGCCTATGACTTTGGTTTGGCTTGCCACAGTCAAACAGCTGGGATCACTGTATGTGTGTGTGGTCAAATTTACTGTGAACCGATTAGGATATTAAACAAAATGAAATAAACATGTAAATCTCAAAAACCATCTTGGAGTTGAGGTTTACTTCTATGGAAAGAATACAGATGGAAAAAGTAACATAAAATTAAAGACATTCCTAATGGCAGGCTTTTTTGGTTGTTTTTTTTTTTTTCCCTGTTGTCGCTATTTTATTTTCAAGGAAAATAAATAGAAGGAAAATAATTTCAAGGAAAATAAATAGAAATTACAGTTTTCATAGAAAAGGTCCTGTGTCTCTAAGGAAAATGTTGCGGAGTAGAAAAGCTTGTTTTAAATAATTATATTGCTGTATGTATTTGTGTGCTCTCCCATGTGACTGAATATATTTAGGCAGGAAAAGAAAGAGAAGCAAGCTTTTATTGATTCGGTTTTTTCATCTTTTTTTTACCAAAAGTCATCAGCTACAGTCTTGGCTGGCCAGAAGCGATTTCAGCAGACTGACAGGGATCTGATATGATCTAATCTAATCGATCTGTGGATGAGAAAAGCTTTTCTTTTCATGCCAGTTTGTTTGCTTAGCAAAAATGTGACTGCAAGAATGGCAGGGACCACCAGGAATAAAGGAAATATCATTGGAAAGTCAAGTCCAGTATTTTTTTTCCTCTTTTTTGGGTGGCCTGTTAATGATTCAGGTTTAATGAAAGGATTGGATTTTTAGTAGGACAGTTTAATCAGAATATTAATTATTTGTGACTCCTGCAGTTCCATAGAGGACAGATCTTCTGCCTGGCAAAAATTTCAAGCTCAGTGTCTGGCTTTATTCTGTTTCTGAAAAAGAAGTAGTCAGCTTTCAAATTTACCACTAAAGGAGGTTTCTAAATCCCTTTTGATCTTAGTTGTCATTTTTTAGCTCAAGTTTCTTTTTAAAAAGGAAATTAAAATGTGGGTTTTTTTAGTTTTTGTTTTTAGTTTATTTGGTGTTGGGCATGTTATCTAATGGGGAAATATATTTTAAAAGGACAAGCAGAGTTTCTCTCAAAGAAAAATCACAGGATTTTATTACAAATTGCTGACATTAAGGTTTTTAATGTTTTCACAACCTTTTCTGTTTTGGTCTCTCCAAAATAAAATTCCAGCTACTTTGGAAGCAGGCAGGTACTCACCTCCTTGCAGTTCCTATATCCATGGATTAAAATTTCTGGAAATTAATAAAGATCAAAACTTTTTCCTTTGGTAGCATCTTTTTCTCTGCTATGCACCTCAGGGATCTCAAAATTCTTCCAAGATGTGGCTTTTTAAAGCAAGCCAGTCCTTTCTCTTCTGCCTTGACAGTTTTCTGGAGTGTAGATTTTTCCAGAAAAAAAAAATTGTGACAAATTTCTGCTTCAACTCTTCTCCCTCCTTTTTCTGCCGGATTTCCTACTCGCATCAGTCTTGTACGAGATCCTACTGTATTTTTTTGAAGTAAGTTTCTTGGGTTGTTTTTTTTTTTGCCTAGAAATGCCAATGATGGGGCTCAGAAGACGATTTTGGGTCTAGTCTACTGCTTTTTTCTTTTCATCTTCATGCAAAGCCCTCCTTTACTTGTTGCCACCCAACAAAAGAAGGGACACCTTTAGTAATATGAAGGTATGACGGAATTAAAAAAGACTTAGCTGTTTTTTCCAGATATGGAATAACACAGTCAAACTTCCTAAAGTATTTTTTTTAGGAAAAAAAAGAAAATATTAAATTTCTTCATTTTAAACACATTGTTAATGTTGGAGCATGACATGCCTCTAAGAGAAGTGCAGAAAATAGATATTAAATTTCATCTTACTGGATATGGGCTTGTTTATATGAGTTACTTTCCACAAATCCTTTGAAGGGAATCTACAAAACTCCAGCTTCTACTCTGGCTCCCTTATGCTGTGTTCTATCTTATATAGATGGGTTTGGTCAAAAGGTCAACGATTGTGACAAATATGTGCTACTAAATAAATTGCCCTGAGTTTTCTGATGCATGAAAATATGCAGCCTAAACTTTTATCACAATTTTGATACAGATTTTTAAGATGAACGCTTTAAAAAAAAAAGGCAGAAGATAAAATTTCTCTTGCTATTTTGGTCTGATGGAAAATAGCCTGACGTGTCAAATATGCGTGTGAATTCTCTTTGAGTTATCTTGGACCTCGTACCAGCCTTTGGTGGTTCTTTTGCCTTTCTCATTTTCTTAAAAAAAATATTTTAACACCTGACATTTCAGTTGCTTAGCCACTGAGACAGGGATAACTTTTGAACTTTTCAATATGCCAGACAGAGGGAATTCCTTAAATTTCTTCAGTCTTCAAGTCATTTCATCGCTACTGTCTGCCCATCTCAGAAAGATTTTAGGTCACAGCTATAGCAGTCAGAGTCCAGGAAAAGGAAAGAAGTGAAATCCTGAACACTGGGCTTGAAGCACACCAATGTCTTTATAGCTCTGAATCCCATATTCCCTCTGGTATTGATCCAGCCTTATTTCCATAATGTCCCTTTCACCCCTGCTTTTTCAAGAGGAATATTTTGAATATGAATATTTACATGTGTATGCAGTCTTCGGTAACACTGTAAATGAAAAATTCAAACTGACATAATAGAAAGAAAGGACAACATCTCTTTTTTTCTGGAGAAAATTAGCTCCCCCTCTCTTCAGCCTCGTATATGAATTTTGCGATCTTGGGACAATTTGGGAGTTATTTAAAACAGTCTCATTCAGCTATTTTGCTTTGTTTTCTTTCCTTCTTTTTCCTAATACCCTTGCTGCTTTGTTCTCTGAGAACCAATTGCACTGCAGTGACTTTTTCAGGAAAAATCAAATACGGGCTTTAACAGGAAAAAATGATAAAACATATTTTAACAACCGGGGGAATCCCTTGGGGAACCTGATCTCCTGAAATTTCTGGGTTAAACTGATCTGGATACACTTGTACAAGTACCCATCCATCTCTCCAAGGAGTTCCATCCCCGGGGGAGATCTCCAGGAGTGTAGCATGTCCTCTGCAAGCCATTTTTGCCAGAACCTGAAGCTCATCGGTGCAAGTTTGGGATTTTGTTACAAACTCCAGTGCAGGTGCACAGCTCAGCAGATGCTGACAAATGGATTAACTTTGTTTCACTCAGGGTTGGGTTTTTTCAAGGGAATGCAACAAGCAGAGCTGCAGTGCCTGTGTGGGGACTGGGGGTAGGAAATGAAGAACAAGGCTATTATGTTGAAAATCAGCCTTCATATTTAGCTTGTTGGAAGCTAAAATTTATGCTGACATCCTGGGTGATTCAGGGCCACATAAATCAAAAGAGGGGATTTCTTCCTCAGGAGCCAGGTTTATGATCTGTGAATGCCCCCAGTTTTGTGCTGTTCTCTCACGGGTTCCTCCCTTACCAGGTCTGCTCTAGGAAAGAGACTTAAGAATAAGATGTCTGAAATCATAAGCATCAAATTTATTTTTTTGTGGAATAAACCAAATGTTGTTTTCATTCTGATTATGCTGATTAACCATGTATTTGGTATTCTCCATTACATATTCAGTATTTAGTGAACCAACCACTGGATTAGTTGAAATTAAATGCGAGAAAGCTTTCCAATGAAATATATTGAGATCTAAACAATATTGCATAGTAATAATTTCATGTAGAGGCATGCTGGTCATTTAATCCATGTCCAAGCAGATAATTTATTTTATTTTGTTATTTATCTTCTGTCCTTCCATCTTCCAGATTTGTGTTCCTGCAGAAGATAACCCTGTGATAAAAACAAGACTTAAATATACATAAATAAATATGTTCTTACCCCTAGAGAGATCACACTGTCTCTAGTCTCATACAGACCTCTGTTTCCTCTTTCCCTCTTCAGCTATCAATTCAGATATAGGGGTGAGAAAGAACTTAAAATGAATTAATGCCCTGCAGGAGTTACTGAGAATTGTGAAAAACACTCCCCTTGTAAAAAAAAAAAAAAACGGTTTTTCCAGTCTTTTGTTTTATAGGCATATGAAAGTGTGCATTGGGTTATTTCAGACAAAGGCAAACTGGATGAGCCAACATGGAGAACACAAACTCCCATTTCTGCAAATCCAGAATTACTCTTGAGTGGTGTTGGTCAGATCCAGGACAGACTTGGTCCTCATCCATTAAAAATGTTATTAAAAAGAACAGCAACAGGTGAAACCAGTGACACAAGCAAGAGCAGATCTCTGCTCTCCCAGGTGTCTCACCACACGTTTAACCCAGGAGGATGGTGTGTCACTGTCTCCCTCAGCCCAGGAGCCAGGCAGATCCCTGGCAGAGGAAAAGGCATGCTGGAAATACCTGCTCTGCTCTTGTGCCCTGCACCTTGTGACCCTGGCACCATCCCCGCCACCTCCCCTGTCCCCTGCCCTGCTGCCCCACTGTTCCCCTGCTCTCGGAGATGCTGCACACAGCAGGGGCTGGCAGTGCTCACTGCGTGACATAATTGAGCTCAATCAGCATCAGTTACACCGCCTGGGAAGGGAATGGCTTCTCAATGCTTCCTCACTGGAGGTCTCAGTTCCCTGGTACAGCGGTCTTCCTCCAACTGGGGTATAGCAGGGGTAGCAAACATCTAGCAGGGAGTGGTAGTCATGCCCCAGGGTTGGTTTTGTGGTCCTAGAAGCCCCAAAGAGCCGCTCTCCCAATGACTATCCTCGTTTTCTGGACTTTACATTTTCAGTGTGCTGCCCCTGCCCAGGCTCTCTGAGCTCAAACCTTTCTTTCCTCTCCCACAACCCCCTTGAAGAATTTATTTGACTGTCCTTGTGTCACTTAATTTCGTCAGTAGATTGGGATGGAAAGTTTATAAGACAGCAATAAAAGCAAGGAGATTATTCCTTTCAGGCAGAACAGGGCTTTAAGTGATTTAACCGAGGAGGGATCCAGGCCCTGGCTCGTGTGCCTTATGCAGATGCTAAAATCATTACCACGATATAAAAATATATCTGTAAGTTTCCACTTTTGCATTTCCTCGCTGCAGTGGACTGTGGGCTGTGATGCCATTTTCCACCTATTTCTAAGCCCAGCAGCTGTTTCATCTCGGCCCCCACTCCCTCCCTAGACCTTTCCACAGCTTTTTTGCTGACACTGTGCTGTGCTGGGTGTCTGCAGGAGGCCGGGCTGGACTTTCCTCTCCAGCTCTGTCAGCAATTCATCATCCTGCTGAGGAATGAGTTACGCCAAGTGAGAACAATCCTGCTCATCTCTGCTTTCTTCTCACTGTCTTCGTGGTGGTTTCTTAGCAGCATTGCTTGACCAACAGACTGGATTAAGGAGAGCTGTGCAGTGCAGGCAGTGGTACCATCATTACTTGTGGCTCTCAAAGCACGAAAATGGCATGTGGAGAGGAGAGGGCTGCTCTGCCAGCCAGAGCAGGCAGAGCTGAGGAACCTGTGGGACTAATGAAACCTTGAATAGCTGGTTGGAAAATGAAGAAGCTTTGCAGATAAGTATTTGCTTAGGGTTGCTGTGGTTATTTTTTGGATGGGAGTACTGAAAAAATTGCTCTTTCTCCCTTGATTTTCCCTTCATTCGGTCTCTTTATTCCTAAAAACCATATGAGACAGGACACAAAAAAGCATCCTTAGTCCTCTTCCCTCCTCTGTTTTTTTTTTTTTTTTCCTTGAAAAAGTAAACAGAGAAAAGACAAAAGAATATTAAAAGAGGGAAGGGGGCATTCAGAGAATAAAAAATTGGAATGAGAAATTCAAGCAGCTTAGTAGTAATTGCTGGAACAGTAACATTAAACTGTGTCTCTATAGTGTCCCTTAGCTCTGGTCTCATAATTCTGGGTAGGAAACAAAAGGTGTAGCTGCAGCCAATGGATTTTCTTTTCTATAACTAAGATCACTGTAAGTTCAGTTTTTCAATAACATGGCTCCTGTTTTACCTATAAAGTACCTATATATGCTGTTGGCCTTGTAAGATGCTTAGATCAGGAGCAAGCCAGTGGTCCCCCTGAGGAACCAAAATGTGTTTTGAATTGGAAAGGATGACAGTACTTTAAAAACCTTCTGTAAAAATTTTTTAAAAAGCAGAATGGCTTGGAGTAAGTTCATTGCCTTGGAAAACTCTTATTTTGTAGCTCTCCAATGAATCCTCCTACCAGAGCCTGTCAAAGTCTATGGTAAAAAAACCCCAAACACAGAGTTTATCTCTCTAAAGACAGAAGTGATGCCTGGGAAAAAAAAAAATCTTCCATTGTGATTTTAAAGATGCTTTGATTTCTGGGGCAAACATCCATTCCAAAGTAGCTGGTTTATCACCCAGGAGTATCACTGAGGGAAATGCTGACACATCTGCAAAGTTGCTGGTGAACCATCTTGCTAATCACAGATTTGTGCTTCATGCACATGCATGATGTGCAGAGATTTTCTAGGAATACATGAAGAAAAACAAGAGTAATGCCTTGTTACACACACTTGTGGCACGTGTGTGATGCACCTCTTTGCCACACCTAACGTGGTACCTTCGGAGTTACTAAAATCAGATCAACTTTTATTTTTCATTTACCAACCCTGTATTTCATTGAACAGAAGCTTTCTGTTAAACTGAAACAGATGATGTTTTAAACTAATACTAATTGATTCCATTCCTGGAGTTCACAGTGGTAGCAAGTAAAATAGCTCCCTGACCCTGCCGGTGAATTCAGATCTCAGACTGTGCTGCATGTTTTTGCCTTCTCCTTTGCTTTTGCAGTGTCCACACAACCCTGTGCTGGCTCCCAGCATCACTCCCCCAAACACCAACCTGCTTTAGTTTTGTACTGGGCTGAATGAGATGTAGGCCAGTTCCCAGCACCACTGGGGACACCCCTGGGGAGTTACTTCATCATTGCTGGACTTTCCTTTTGAGGTAGTAAGGATAAATATGCACTGCTTTAATATAAAGGTGGGATGAAATCCACCAGTGATTATGAGGAGCTTTGTTACAGTGAGGCTTGTATGAAAGTCACCTCATATATCTCATTAATAACTGAGGTTCCCTGTTCCACAAGGAAAAGAATCAGGTGCTATTTCTTCTTTTCTTTGCTGCCAGTAATATAAACTATAGCAAACAGTCCAAAAAAATATCACCTAAGCTCTCTCAAAAATATAAATATTGGGGATGCTTGCCTTGGTCTGCAGAAAGGACCTCTAATTCTTTCGGCCAACCACATCATAAAAACATGAATGCTAATGCTGGGAACAAAATCTCGTTGTATTACTGAGGTAGGGAAAGTTGAATGTCTCATGCTGAGACCAAGGGCTTTGCAGTCTCTGTGCACTTACAGCCTTTAAATCAGCATCCCTCCAGAAGCCCCTGTGCTGGCGTTGGGTTGGGCAGTCTTCCCCTGACCCCTCATTCCCAGCCTGGCTGTGGACTAGCAGGGGAGGAGCAGCACAATCACTCGGCAGTGCATTTAGGATGTCCAGCTCCCCAAGCAGGGCTCTTTAATGGAAGTGCTGACACTTCACGAGGAACTCTGATGTCAAAACATGGGGCTCTGGAATTGCACTGGCTATTTTTGTAACTATGTAAATGGAAACAGTTAAATGCTGGAATGAGCACCATTGGTTCTTTGTGATAAATACCATGCAGATCTTAGCCAGGGAGATCTCTTTGAAAAGCCTTGGTTTTACTTCTGTTACAAATGAATACCCAAATTATTCTTCACTCCAAAAGGGACAAAGCCATTTTTCCTTCGTATCTCCACTTCCACACACACTTTCTAACTCACAGCCTCTGGATCTACTTGAACTGATTTCTATAGCAAAGACTGGAAGTTTTAATTAGAGATGTTTGACAGAAGAAGCAAAAGGCCTGGCCTTTATTTAAGACAGGTTTGAAAGAGAGGCATGAAAATGTGGGTGCCAGAACAGGAGCATCTGTTGTTGCAGGCGTGTGTTGGGTTGAGATCCTCTGCTTGAGGAGTTGCAAGAAGACACCTGGCCTCTTCAGAATGGCTCATCTTTGGCAGTGAAGGATTTGTGTGCTGTTCATTAGAGGAACCAAGTACCTATTCCCAGGGACATGAGTGAATTCTGCTGACCCAGGGACTGACTTTCCTACAGGACTGAATTGGATATTCCATCCCTGTGGGTTCACAGGAGTGGGATACCACTGGGCAAGGCTTGGAGGAGAGCATCATGGGGATCAGGCAAGGAAGCATCAGGACATGCTGTCCCAGCACAGAGTGGCTTGTTTTCATGCTGCCAACACCAGCCCCACCACTCAGAGACCTCCCAAACCCCTGTGGATGCCTGAGCTCCCACCACAGAGAAGGGGAAGAGCCTTTCTGCTGGGTAATGAGGGAGCTTGGGTGATTACAGCCCTGCCAGCTGTGTCCACAGCTGGGTGGCACAAATCCCATTGAAAGTGTCTTAATTATATTATAAACTTACAGGCAATTAACTTCCCCGCTTTGACACACGGAGATTTAATTGACAAGCCATTACTATTTTTTTCATGCTCCCTTGGTGTTTGCTTTTGTTCTCTTTCCAGAATGGGGCCCGGATCAGGCCCTTTGGTATTAAATATGTCTGGCTAGAAAGTCCTCAAATGGATCAAAATAGTCTTGATCAGTGGAAAGTTTTTGACATGGAGCTGGATTTTACAGTGTGCATGTGTGCCTGAAGTGTTTCTTCTGCAATGTTCAAATAGAGGGTTCATTTCACTTTAAGACCATAAAAAAAGGAGTTATTTAATAGGGCCCTTGGTTGGGTAATTACGAAGTAAAGGAAAAGCAGACAATCCACCCAGGGGGTGCATGTGTTTTTTCTTCAGTGGTGTTAAATACTATTTGGATTATTCACTGAATAAACATTAAATAATGTAATTTGGAAACCAGGTCCCATTAGGGATTTAAATGTGTAGTCTGTCACTGGTAAAGGATTAAGATATTAGTGTATTAATGTAATATCAAAAGCTGTGGATTCCTTCTGTGTTGCTTAAGTGCTTTCTGATCAAACACGTTGGAACAGTTTGTTGGTTTCTTTTTTTCTTTAATTGCTTGTTTCATGGTGTAATGAAAGTGAGGATGGATATAGCACAGTGTTTGAGTTTGCCTGCTTAGCCTGAAACTCTACAAAAAGAGCCTGTGGGTCTAATCCACCATAGCCTGAGACTGGAGAAACTTGGCAGACCCAAACCTTCATCTTTGTTTGCAAAGAGCCCATCACGCTCTGGCATTGTAAAAACTCCCTTTCACTGCATCTCCCCCCTAACTCCTGCTCTTTTCCCCAGAGCCACGTAAATAATGCTTTATGCTTTGGACATTTCTGCTGCGTTCCATATTAGAGGTTTCTTGGGGCAAGGTGCTTCTAAAAGGCATGAACAAGGATGAGTAGATATGGCTTTCCAGAGATCCAGGGGCTCTTGAGTCTGACTCAATCCTATATTGAGGCCAAGGCTGGAAGGGAAGTTGAGAGGCCCTGGATGACCCTTTAGAGTTTCAGGAATTTTTACACCTACAGTCTATTTTGGAAATGGGTCTTTTGTATGAGTTCAATGTGTGAGGCTATTTCCATCCCTGTGCAGAAACGTTCAGCAGGTTAATTGTGTTTATGCTGTTAAGAGGTGGAAAACACAGCTTGATTTTGCAACAAGCCCTAACATTTACTCCCTGGAGAGTTTGCAGATGTTGATTTCCATTGAGCAGCAAGTCCTAGGTGTCTACAACAGCACCACCAGAAGCACGCTCTGCTAAAGTGAGCTCCTGGGTTTAAAAATGCTTCCTTCTATTGTCTGATTATGAAGTTCACCTGAAATGGCCAGTGCTGTCACTAGGAAAACCTCAACATCATATATTTTGGAGATGAGTCCAGAGACAGGAGCATATCAAGCCTTTTTTAAGCGATCCCTTAAAGATTTGAGCGCTTTGGATTCCTTTTCAAGTGACAGACACTTTGCTGCTGAAGGAGGGCCAAAGTGTGGGTTTGGCAAGTTGGATTGGCTTTCATCCACTCAAGATCCAGGCTGAAGAGTGTATTACCAGGTCAAATATGAAAAAATAAAATGCTTTTGTTCTGATCTGAGCACATCCTATTGGCTTCTGAAGAAATACAAGGCTTACAATAAAATGTACGTGTTTGTTTAAGCTGTGTCAGTGGTGAATCTAAATCAACAGCTCATCCAAGTCAAAAAATGTGTGCTCCAAATCTGTAGACAATCAAGCATTTTATTTTTGATAACCAGTCACTGTTTATTGTAGTGTACAGCAATGTTTTAAAAAGAACAAGAGTGTTCCTGCTCAGTGGGTCAATTCCAAGTACTGCATTTCAGCAAATGAAGCAGGAACTCAAGTTGATGAAATTTGCAAACAAATCCCCATGGAACCCTGTCCATTAAAAATTAGCACTAAATTAGATATTACAAACAGCACTGGAAAATGGTCTCTGTAGCTATTGTCTTGAAAGTCCTTGGTGTAATAAAAATTTCCCATTTTCTGTAAACGAGGGGAAAAAACAGAGCTGCTGGAAAACACTTCAGTTCACCTAATTGGAAAATATAATTCAAATATTCATAATGATTCCTCTTAAAAATGGACAAAAAGAACATTCTTGAATATTATTTTGGAAGCAAGTCAAAATATGCACTTGTCGTTACTATGGCAATAAGCAAAAAGCAGAGAAAAAGCCCCAACAACAGCAAAAAAACCCTCAGGTTTGAAAGGAACTTGCCACGTATGATTATTTTTATGATCACAAACCCCTTGCAGCAACCAATTTGCTGAGTATAAGTGATCTAATTGAGGGCAATCGTTGTCAGAGGGACCAAAAATATACTAGGCCTCCATTTTCATATTAAAATGCCATGCCTTGGTTTAACATTTCCAAGTGGTTATTTTAGTCCTTTTTTAAAAAACAAAAGCCTGTTGAGGATAGGGTAACTCTGTTGACCAGTATATTATTGAACTTGTTTATCTCTGGGAAATGGGACCACCTGATCTCAATAGAGTTTTTCTTTTTTTTTTTCNTTCACAATTAAAGCAGAAGAGGCTTGTTCTGCGGTTCTCACCTTTTGTCCTGAATAGCCTGGAAACAGAGGGACACTTTCCCCGTTGAAGTCTGGTGTAATTTCCCCTTGAATGGGCTCTCATGATAAGAACAGGGGTCACTGGATGGGATGGTATGCAATAAAGCTTGTGATTGCATGGTTCTTCATCGCCACAAAACAGCCCAACACTCTGCTTTATGATAGCACAATTGGAGCACACAATGGCTTGGGTAGAAAGCTAGAGAAACAGAGAGACGGGTATAGATACTGAGATGGAGATATCAGTCAAGCGATTGTCCCTCTTGGTGTGTTTCAAGTGCTGAAGTGTACAAGTGGCTGAGAACAGGGTCCCCAAACATTATGCTGAAAAGCGGTGAATGAATAAAAAGGGATGGCAGGAGTGGATGAATCTTGCCTATAGAATGCACCTTTGTGGTCAAATGTATAAGATAATATATAGCAGCTGTGTTATAAGCCAGCAAAGGGAATTGAACTTACAAAGCACGGGCTTTCAATAGCTTCCCTTGTGGGAACACCAAAAGTTTAAGAGGTGGAGGAGGGCTTATTGCTGACTAACACCCACACTTAATAAGAGTTGCCTTGCATGCTGTGGAACCTATCCTTTGGGCCAGTTCCTAAAGTCCTTATTTACTGCCCCTAAGCGAGAGCTTTGATTGAGTAAAGGCTGAGTAAAACCTGGATAAAGACTCAAGAATTGGCTGTATGTGAAGTTGGTTGCCACGAGCCAGCATTTAGAGCGTCCAGTTCTGGAAGGGCTGGCAGTTCCCATGGACTTTAGTGGGAGCTGCAAGGGCTTAGTGTTAGAGGAGGTTTTAACAAATACTGGAACTTTTTAACGATAATACCAAAACCCGGAAACGTTTGCTCCCGCTTCTTCTTTCCAAAAGTTTTATTAAAAGCAAACCCTAGCATCATAAAGCAGGCCCTCAGTTTTTCAGGAGAAATCTCTCCTTTCCTTCTTCTCCCCTCAGTTCCATAAATCAGTGAGAAATAGTTTTTTATGAGCTCAGTCGGTACTGTGTGCATTTTGGCCCCACTAATGGTTAGAAATTGCCTTTTAGTGATGCAGGATGAAAATCATACACTGTTTTTGTTTTTCAAATCACCATTCCACCCTTTCTGTAAATCTTCTGTGGATGGTGAGGGTGGGAGTGAGGTCAAGGGAAGTGTCTGTTAGAAGAGGAGTTAGAAAACTCCTAAAGGGAGCTAAAATACTCAGCCTTTGAGTCACATAGTGGGATATTCATAAAGGACCAGCTGCTTTTCAACATAAACAATACGGAAGAAAAATAGTAATGGAGCATACTGCTTTCCCACCAAGGTCATGGACAAAAAGAGCTTTTAAAGTAGGTATGGGGTACTGAGCAAATTTGATTGCAATAGATTTCTACAAAGAGTAGCTGAAAACTCTTCAGTTGCAGAAGTGAGATGATAGAAAAGGTTTGTCCTGGACTAATCTCAAGACCAAAGACAAGGTCTTACACATAGGAACAGAATGATAAAATTGTTACATCCCCCTAACAGCTGTACATAAAGAGACTGCAAATGTTTAAAGGTGTCTCCTTTGTGTAAAATCTGGTTGTATTCTAGTAAAGATGCTCTGTGTTCAGTGATCCAGCAACCCATCCATATCTGGTTGAAATGCCCAATTTGTCTTACAGCACAGTAGCTTTTCTACATATCTACAAATGGACACAGCTATAAGTTAGATCTTTCTAGTTCTTAATCCTCTTTTCTGGCCTTTAGAAGAAAATATCTGGCCAGGCATATGAAATATGGGCCACTGTTTTGCTATTTTCATTTTTGATTGAGTGAAAGTTTCACAAATGCACAGAAATTTTTGCGGGATGGCCAGATTGAATAGGCTGATTTCTCACGTGGTTCTGTGGGTGCTGAGGCCCACTGGTAATTCTTCACCCTTGGGGAGAGGATTTTCATAGTCTAGATTTGGCTTCTAAGAGAGGTGGATGTAGAGTCAGGAGAGTGCAAGGTTTGTCAAACTCAGGATTTGTCTTTCTCTGGAATACCAGGGAGAACATGGCAATGGATTTTTAAAGACATGGCCATGTGATCAAGGATCTTGGCAATGTATTAATGCTTTGTACTTTATAATCATGAAGGGACATATAAATTGCAACAATTGTGCAGTGTGTGCTTGGATTAAAGGAACTGTGGGTGAATGTGAATATATGTATGATGGATATATGCTACAGTCTGTGTCTCCAGGAATAAATATCCCTGT
The DNA here is from genome assembly GCA_013397915.1 of Daphoenositta chrysoptera. Taxonomy (NCBI): domain Eukaryota; kingdom Metazoa; phylum Chordata; class Aves; order Passeriformes; genus Daphoenositta; species Daphoenositta chrysoptera. The sequence goes on from VZRO01002549.1 coordinate 1,463,110, forward strand.
CTGAAACTGGATAGGGAAATTGTTAAACAATATAAATGCAGATCACTGCTCTGGTTTCTGTTGCCTTCTTCTAGCAACAACTATATGACATATAAATTAAGCAAGGAAGCAAACATTTGTAGTATCCACGATTCTCACTTATTTATTAAAGACTTCAAATTAAGGGAATCCTCTGTGATGTAATGGTTTGTGCAACTTGCTCTTGGAAGTCTTTTTTTGTGGTTATGAATTTAAATGCAGCATTTCAAGGAAAGAATCCATTAATCCCAACTGAGTATACTTTAAAAAACCCACCTTGATTTCCCTTGGCTGAGGAGGGAATTTTTAAATTGGTCATTGTTTACGTGGTGTTTTGTAACTGGAAAAAAATAACTTATTCTTCTTGGAAAGCAAAAGGTATCTTTTAGTCTCAGTGAAAAGTGCTACAGAAAACACTTTTTTAGATGAGGGGAAAATTTTATATGATACAATATAATCCTTATCTTAGTACACACTGGGAAACAGTCATTCACACTTTTTGCAGTCAGAGTAGCTGGAAATAGATTTCTGAAAACATACTTAGCTAAAAAGGAACCATAATGTCCCAGAGTACATGTAGTGTCTTAGGCTTTGAAAAATCCTGGGGTCTGGAGAACTTGTGTTTTCACCTCTTTCCATACACGTATTCTCTGTGGACCTGGTCCAGAGCTGACTGGGCAAAGTTGACTCCCACTGCACAGGTTGTGTTCACAGCCTCGTGTGAAGTCAGGGCCCGTTACACTGATCCCTGTACCTCAGAGGGGTCTTGTCAAAGCAAATTTTTACCCGTGCAACATTCTGAAAATGAACAGTTCTGAAAATTTTGTTTTCCAAGGCGGTCTGTGGCCAACCTAAGCCAGAAAACCTTTGCACTTTCTCAAAACACAGAAGGACTTTGGAGCAGACTCTGACTATGATTCAGTGGAGAAATTACTACTGGACATGAGTTGCTGCTCATTTGTGTTTTTTAGAGACAAGTTTGACCTGTGGGAGTTGGCTTCAGACTTCAAATCTTCCAAAAAAGGGGAACATTTAAATCCATTCCAAATCAGTATCTGATTGTTCTTTAGTTTTTGCGTAATTTTTATCATGGTGGAATTTAATTAATACAGTAGGACTTTGATCTTGCAGAAGACTATCCTTAAAACAACATCAGTGTGATGAAACTTCTAATTAACTGCCGTGCTGCAGAGTGATAGAATAAATACAGATGCACATATATACACACAAACAGCATATTTTGTTTCACACAACGTGTATATTTTGTATTCAGAATATGTATCTCAGCTTGAATCTTAAGTAGTACAAAAAGCTACAAAAATAAGTTCCTCAAAAATGTTTGGTTTCAATGGAGCCATTTGTCCCAGAGGATTAGGACAAGCAATGAAAAATGTACTTTGACCTTCATGGGCTGAATACAAGAGGAACCATTGCTGGAGAAAGCAATTTGAATGGAAGATTCGGGGGCACGTTATAAAATAAGAGCAGAGGAATAAAATATGGAACAAACCAAATGAAAACGTCCGCTGGGGAGAGCAGAGTGCTTCCAGCCAGACCACACTGCTGGCCAGACATCATCTTAAATAGATTATTCAAACAAATATTAATTTGAGTTGCTAGGATGGAATATCTGGTTTAGCTGTTATAAAGCACTGTATTAATGTGCAAGCCAGTGATTAATAACAAATGTACTCCCAGAGAACAAAATGTAAGATTAAGGAATGCTGTACAAAACGCTTGCAAGGAGTGGGATGTGCTTGCTCCAAAGGATTTCAAAGCCAGCCCAGGACTCGCTGACTGTGTGGTCACACTGGGTTTGCCTCAGTGCTGGCAACATCTCCAAGGCTGGGATCGTCACCAAAATAGCCATTTTAACTGGCTCGGTGATGAGGAAATCCAATCTTCTGCCTTCCTACCTTGCCAGGATCACAGAAGGAAAGGGAAAAAAGGAAAGCAAGAGATAAAGATGGGGGAAGGTGGAGGTGGAGGGTACAGGGAGAAAAAGTTATCTCACAATAGAAGGTGAGTGTGAAGGATAAAGGCAGTGCCCTTTTAGGAAGATGTTGGTTTTTCACTAAACCTCAGGCACTGGCTGTTGAACAGCAGCTTAAGCCAAGAGACAGGGTTTGACTGTTGACAGCAGCAGAGGCTTCACTCAGCCCTTGCTCTTTAGGCATTGAAATTTCATGCTGAAACACCTAGAGGTGACTCCTTTAGTCCTCGTGAGTGATGCAGCCTACTTGAAGAACCTGAATTGTCCAGAGGGGTGACTGAAGTTACTATGGCATGTATGCTTTTGGCTGGTTACTCCAAATTCACAGAATCATGGAATGGTTTGGATTGGAAGGAACCTTAAAGGTTATCTTATTCCAGCACCACCATATTCTTATATCAAAACCCAAACCCTTCCCCCTGATAACGTAATATTTCCAGATATTCTTTCCCAGTAGGGTTAATGTGGGACAGTTTATAGTATAAAATCCAAGTGCAGTTCCAGTTGGCACCTTTGGACCAATAGGAAACCCCCTCAAGCACTCTGCCACTCTAGTTCTGTGCTGAGGAGGAGAAAGAGTGACACTGGGCTGTTTTGACCTCGTCCTGAGACCTCAGACTGGGTGCCAGGAGATAGCAGGAACCCACCAAATCCTTCCCCAGCCTTGGGATTTGGACCTCTTCTCCTTCCTGCTCCAGATCTGGATTTTTCTGTGTGTTTTGTGAGGGATGCAGACCATCCATATGTCACTAACGTGAACACATCAAACAGGCTGGTGAGAAAAAATGAAGCACCACCGAAATGACTAAATCTGTGTGTTCAACAAAGAAAATCCTCTTTCCAAACAGAAGCTCCCTTTCAAACCCAAATCCCTCAGCTGAGGCATTGAGTATGAAAAGAGCATTTTAGGTAATGGTCCTTAGTGGGAAAAAAAAGTGTCTGGTTTAAAGTTGTGCATCCCCCTGTCATTACCTGATGCTTCCAATTTTTCTGCCTCCCAATAAAAGATCTGAGCAGCTTCGCATGTCAGCTTAAAAGAAGGGAGCTGATGGAATAAGCTCAGGAGACACCATGGATTTTTTTTCTATGTGATGTTTTATCTGAAGAGTCCAACAAAGATATCCAAGTTTTTTTTTTTTTTTCTTTTTTTTTTTTTTAAGCTGGAAAGAAACCTTGATTGTATTTCAGTTCCTTTAATTATTTTGTCTAGCAGTGAGATCAAAGGCCTAGGTCTCAAAAGGAATCAATCCTGGGCCAAGCACTCCAAAGTGGGTCCTCCAAGTTCATAAAAAAATACCATATTTAGTCATCTAACTTAGTCTGCTATTCAGAAATGTTTGGGCCTGCTGCTCCCTAGCCAGACATGGTAAGCTGCCCCAAGATTATCAGATGACTTGTGCTGAATGAGCACCAAGTACTTATGAGCCTGTTTTCTGTGGGTTTATTTGGGGTAGTCCCACATAATCCAAAGGAGTGACTGTTTTCTGTTTTTCAGTATCAAGTCAGTCTCTTTCTGGTCAGGTCTTTGTTGGGGTGGCTGTGAGTGAAGGACTGGAGGGGGGTGGGGGAAACAGCAATTTCCTCTGCCCCCTCTGATACAGCATCACTTGCCAATGTGGTGATGCAGTTTTCAGGTAATGCTTTTATCTGGCTCCCTTTTCCATCCCTCTCTCCCTGCATTTGTTATTCTTTGTGCACAGGAATAAACCGAGCTTCTGGAAGGAGCTTGTGGAAGGATAACACCTTTAGCAACAGTTTAGGAAATGGAGGCTCACAGAATTGAGGCCAACCTCCCTATTTACAAAGCAGGGCCTGTAGGTTGTGGGAGGGATTCCTACAGCTCTGGGGCTGACTGTGAGTCTGTGCACTGAACTCCAGGCTGCCACACTTGGAACATGGGTTTTTACAACTCACCAGGGTTATTCAGAAAGTCCACAGCAGAGTCAAGAGACAAGAACCCAGGTCTCCAGACTTGCAGTCCTGTAAAACAAGCTATAAATCAATGCCCAAATCACCAACATCCATCACAAAGAGCTTATCTCTTGAGTTGCATGAGTTATAAGGAGGACTGCCCTAAAAATGAAGTAAAGGAGCAGAACTCTGCTTATTTGGGATCTAGTGTTCCTATCTCTTCCACATCCCAGATCTCTTCTAACTGGGCTGGGTATTTCCCAGATCCCTATTCTTTCTGTGGCCATCCCCATCCTCAGTAATTTCTATTTCATGTCTGTCTGTCCAGGGTGCCATGATACTACAGGCTTCTGCTGCCTGTACTGCTCCTTCACCACATATTTCATGCCAAGCTCCTTCTGGAAACCCCATGGGTTTTGCAATACTTCAGCATGAGCTGTCAGACCACAGTGTAATGAGTCTCCTGCAGCACTTCCTTCCCTAAGCAGCTGTTTACAAATCCATCATATTTGGCCCATATTTTAAGACTTAATTTAAAGTGGAGACAGGAGAGCTGTAGTCTGTGTGCCATGATTGACACTGGTAATGCCCAATAGAGGCTGGAAGGAATCTCTCTGCACATCCTCTGTGGGCTTGTGTGGGCTGGATGAAACCCAAGTGATGAGTGTGATTGTACAAGAGCTCTCCCCTAGGAATGCTTGTTTGGCTGTGGAGAGAGGAACCATCTTCTTTTGTCACCTGCAGAGCTGAGGTTACAGAGTAAGAGGGGAAACACGGCTACATAAATTCAAAACTTTCTTCAGCTTCTTCTTTATATGCCTCAAAAAATACCAGGGTATGAGCATGACCTCCAGCATCTGGGAGATGATCTCTGACATCTGTGGCAGCATGAGGAGCTGCCAGCAGCCCCAGTGCCTCCAGAGGAGCTGTGGGCAGAAGTTAGGAGTGATTTGGGCTGCAGAAAACCCTTCCCCAGAGGCATCCTGCAGCAGATTTGTTCTGCTGCAGCTCCCAGCCTATTAATTGCAATCAATACTGTAACCTTACAGTGCCAAGTGGCAAGCGCTGGAGGTGTAAAAGCAAGCAGGTCTCCTGTCCATCGACCTCTGCTGGAAGGAGCTCAGCTTCCAGGGAAAGGTGGGGACCAGAGCTTGCATCTGGGTACCTGGGCAGGAACCAAAGCCCTCAGCCTGCTCTAGGAAGCCTTGGCACAGACCCCAAGGAAGGCAGTTTCAGTAAGAACCTCCATATAATCAATGACCATGGTCCAGAGGGGTGCTGGTAGCTCCTTGAGCTATGCTAATTAATTATAGAATCACAGAATAGTTTGGGCTGGAAGGGACCTTAAAGATTGTCATTCCGAAGCCCCTTCCAAGGGCAGGCATGCCCCTCTCTCAATCTGGTTGCTCAAAGTCCCATCCAGCCTGGCTTTGAGCACTTCCAGGAGTGTGGCACCCACAGTATCTCCAAGCAACCAGTGCCAGTGCCTCACCACCCTCTGAGCAAAGAATTTCTTCCAATCATCAAATCTAAATCTCTCTCGTTTTAGCCTGAAACTGTTCCTCCTTGTCCCATCATTCTCAGCCTCTGCAAGCACTTCTCAGACACCCTCCCTGCCCTGTGTTGGGCTATCTGCAAATAATGTCCTTGTGGTTTTAATACCAGGATGGGACAACAGGGAGCTGCTGTACCTGGATGACTTTGGGAAACTCTTCCACTATGCCATGCTCTGCTCACCCAGTGCTGAAGTTTCTTACCTCCTAATTTGTAGGACTGAATCAATATTTTCCTGGCTCTTCTCTTCTCCTCTCAGCTATTTCTGCATCTGTTTAATCTGTAGGCTCTTCAGGTCGGGTCTGCTGCTCACTAAGCCACAGAGGCATTTTGATTTTGCCTGGGTCATCTCAGGTCTCCAGCGTTACCCTTGATGATGATGGACTGGGGTTTGATGTATCTCCTGGCATTGGGATAATCCCACTCCTGTGCTAAGCAACTCTCTCTTCTCTGTTCCCCGGGGTGCAACACTAAATTAGAAGTTTTTTGATGCAAGGACAAGTCTTTCAAATAAACATTAGTAAAATACCCAGCACATGGGTCTCTGATAGACATTCTTAGGCTTCCGTGGGTACAAGTATTTTATTAATACTGGCAATAACCAGAGCATAATAATAATGGGAATAATAATAACAACAGCCACAATCTAATACAAAACCACTTTCTGTCACTTTGAAGTCAAATGAATAAATCCCTTTCTAATGTTTATTTGAAATATCTTTCACTTTTGTTCATCTGCAGTTTATTTACATTTCAAGATTCTCAGGTTTTTATTTCAAAATTTTGTAGATTGATTGTTTAAAAAAAAAAGTGGAGAAATGGGAATACTTTATTTTCAAAATCTAGAATTTCACTAAAATCTGAAAAGAGGACGTCCAGCTGTTCTCTGCTTGAACTTTCTTATGTGTAGGATTTGAATGCCATGTGTTTAGTGTGAGAACTAACATTTTAAACGCTAAAAAATTTCTCTTTATTACAGAATGTACATTCTCAGTCCATTTCTTTCTACAATAACTGCACCCCAGGGTTTCTTTAAGCAAAGCTAAGACCCCCAATGCACACAAATTTCACTCACTAGCAGGGGGAGAGCACGGTCATGTGCATGTGACTTTTTCAGGATGGCTGTGATTGAGTAAGTGTGTTAGAACACATTAAGTGATGCAAGAGTCAGCGCCAGTGCAATTGCTTTTCTTCAGGCACTGGGGTTGTGCTCTGTATCTCAATTTTTACCAGCAGAGTGGCTTGTGTTATTGCTGTGCCGTTTTGTCCCGAGCTGTAACTCATGCTTAAACTTCCCAGATGGCCCTGGGCCAGACCTCTGCTTCTTGGGTGTTTCAACCAAAGTTTGCACAACAGGGACCCAGGCTATGACTGAATCCTCTCATCACGTAAAGAAATATTGTTGTAGTTAACAAAAGAGGAAGGAGCTATCCCAGAAAGATTTGAAACATTTACAGCAACCTGTGACACTGAATGACAAGTTGTGTGGAAGTGTTGCTGCTCTGGTTGGGCACTGGTAACTTCAGTGGCATAAGTTAAGAGTTAAAGAGTTAAAACCTGGTCAAGAGATATTATTCTAGTGCTCATTGCAACAATAACAACTGAACCTTCAACATCTTCCCCAAAACATTCTTTTTCCATGTCGTTTAATTATGAACACACAAAGCTGAGACTTCATGTTAGCACACGTGTAAGTGTTGTGCTTCCAGATTTGAGGATCTTTCACTCCATTCTGTTCCATTCTTGAAGGCACTGTAACAATTTATTCTCTCTGCTTTCTTCTTCTTTTTGTGTAATTATTACTCTTTAAGTTAATCACTTGCTGAAAGTAAATAAATTCCTCTCAAGGTCCTGAGCTGCAATTTTCTCATGTGGAGGGCAATGGGTTTCCACATTACTCACTCAGAGTGAAAGTACTTCTAATTCAATCTGTGACGCTGCATGTTCATTTTCCTTCATCACCCTTTGACCAAAACTTGTTGAAATTAATTGTGCTGCACTGATTTCATGTCACGGAAATATGAAGGAGAAATATTAATCAGTTTATTAAAAATCCAGCAAATGTCAGGGTATTACCAGCCTTAATTAATATGTGTTTAAATTCTCTGCCCTGGGCCCTCCAGTCTTTTATTTTGTTTAAACTGAAGCTTGACATTTTCAGTCAGCGCATTATTGTCTAACAGCGGGAGAGTGAAAGCTATACCCCTTTCCTTAAACACACCAGGCTGTGGAATGTGCTCTGTCTCTCTCCCATTCCCCTTCCATTTGTTAGGTACTGGACACGAGACCCTGACTCTGTTTGAGAGATTGCTTTCCTTTGGACTAAAAGGAAAGAGCCAAGCATCAAACCACCCCTGTAGCCAGAGCCCAAAAGCTGTATTTGCAGGAGCTGCAGTGGGTAAAATTCTTTAGTGCTGTCAGGAAGGATTTTTTTTCTGTACCAAACCAATAATACTGTATATTTATTGGTTCAGAGTTTTTTAAGCTTACACCATAAATCATAGCTAAACAAACTGAACAGAAATTCCCAGGTGATAGCAACTGATGGTTCTGTCAATAAAAATGGACAAAAGCCAGAAGGAATATTTTCATGCCACCCACAAAATATTTCTGCTGGGAGCAATTTGACTTTCTCACTGTGGTGCCATCCTGACGTCATGTCTCTATTATCATGTGCTTTCTCCTTCATGTCAGTTCTTCCAGTTAGTCCCAAAACCATGGAACAGTGGCCCCAGTGCTGGCATCAGGCAGGTTACCCATGTGGACATGCATTTCTGTCCTAAGCCTGCTCTCAGATGGTTTAGCTTAACCCTGCTTTGGAGATGGGTCGGAGAGAGAATTTTTACAAGGGTATGTAGTGACAGAATAAAAGGTAATGGGTTTAAACTGAAACAGGGCAGAGGGTTTAGATTAGATATTAGGAAGAAATTCTTTACTGTGACGATGAAGAGGAACTGGCACAGGTTGCCCAGAAAAGCTCTGGGTGCTCCATCCCTGGAAGTGCTCAAGGCCAGGCTGGATGGGGCTGTGAGCAACGTGGGGTAGTGGAAGGTGTCCCTGCCCATGACTGGAGGAATTGGAGCTAAATGGTCTTTGAGGCCCCTTCCAATCCAAACCATTCCATGACTCTGTGTTTCCAAACCAGAACAGGGAACATCCCACCTGAGGCACTGATGAGGAGTTGCTACTGAGCCTGCACTCCTACCCTAACTCTACTCTACTCTGTGTATGTGTCATTTGCCAGGTGAAATATAAGACACATACTGAATATAGGAAATATACTGAAAATAGAACACAGGCAAGTGGGTACATTATGTCTGTTACTTAACAGACTTTTCATTTGGCCAGTCCTCATTTGCATCAGCTGTTTTATTTACTCTCCACTCTTTGTCAACCTACATTTTACCTTGGGGAATCATGGATTAATCCTGCCAAGCACTCCAAGGAAGCATCCTGTAGCTCACCTCCCCCAAACCCATTCTTTAGTAGTACCTTTAGGCTTGTTCCAGCTGGACTAAACCATTATAGAGGCTGTATATGCATAGTTCCTTGTGATCCTGGGTCTGTGTATGAAAGTAATTTGGTCCTTTCTGGTTTGATGGGCCATGAGAATTCCACCTGTCTCTTCAGGCATTGGTTGAACCTTTCTCCCAGCCTTCCTACAGCAGGAAAACCTGGGTTTAGTTTGGCCAGTGTCCTCTCACCTGCACGTGCTTTGCCCCACAAGACCCATGATCTGTGCTGTGCTCTGCCTTCCACGTTTGGTTTTCCTTGGCTTCTCTTCCTGCACTGGATGATGTGGAAAGAACTCCAGTGATTCCATGTAGCTGGAGATGGTGTCCATAACCAAAATGTGTTCAAGTGCCTTTCCCTTCTGAAATGGACACCTTTGATCCACTGTTACTAAACCTCCCGAAATGTTTTCCAGCTTTACTCTAACTTTCCATAATCCATCCCTTTTTGTCTAACCTGGCTCTAACACAGTGAAATTGGATCAAATTGTCACTGTCCTCTGTGTGCCTGTCTGGATCCCCATGGATCCCAGCTATCCAGCTTCCCACCAGCCCAGCACCAAGCTGCCTCCTCCTCTCAGAGCCCTGCAGCCACATGAAAGCTCGTGCTTCCAACAAAGCAAAAATGTTATGGTGGAGGCTGATTTTCTTGGCCGTGGGCGAGCCACACAACCACAAACCCATCCTTCCGGACACTCTGCTGTGCCTGTGCTTATCACCCCACAGGCGTGTGGGGATCACATCCACCACGGCCTCGGGCAGCTCTTCTTCTGTGCTCCACCCCACATCAAGGGTTCTGAGGGCAGGGGGTGGCAGGAGATGGAAAGGAAGTCCGGAACACGTAGGAGCAGCCTGCTCAGTGAGCAGTGGGGCCTCAGGAGTCATGTGTCCTGCAGCTTTGTGCCTTGTGGTTGGACTCGCTCTTGTCCAAGGTTGGAGCACTGTGGGCTGCTTCTGTGCAGCTTCTCTGAGAAGCTTTGCATTTCAGGGGGTCAGGCAGGTTGAAAGTCTTATTCTGTCTGTCCAGTTATTTCGTGTTTTGGAACTGGTAGGTGTGTCGGAACTCAACACTTAACAGTGTTCAGATAATAGGCAACTAAAAAGTTCACTGCTGGTTTAAAGACCTCTCAGATTTCTTTGTGGATTTCTTGTTTCAGAGAAAAGGATTATTTTTCTTATGCTAATGGTCTCACCTACATAGTGTACTTGTACGTGGTGATTCCTGGAAGTATCATTCTTCATTATGTCTCCTTACTGTACAAGGTACCAAATAAAAAATGCCCATGAATCTGAAAGCTTAGAATTTTGGGGTGCTCAAAATTCAAATATGAATTAATCACCTTGTACTGTTTTCTAGGAACAAACCTCAAGTGCAGAAAAATTACCTTCATGGTTAAAGTCATCCCCTCTATCACTTCTGCCTTTGCACATTGCTTCCTTGGATGGCAGGCTCTTGGAGCACAAAAATAAATCTCCTTCTTTATTTATGCTCAGCAGTGCTCAGCAAAACAAGACATCTAACTTGCAAGCAGCCTTTACGGCATTAAAAAACAGAAATACAGTTTAAATATTCCTCTTTTCTGGAGGGTTTGACTCAGCCAGCTCTGGGAAAACCCACCTTGTTTCCTTCTCACTGCTGATGTTGGATCGGGTAGTTTCCTTTCCCTTCCCCTTCACTTGGATGAGGAGTGACCTCCCTTCCCCCAGAGCCTGGGATGTCCCAGGTCTTGCTTTCCCAGTCAACATGAAGCCCGTGACACCAGAAAAGTGCTGCTTCTTGTGCAGCATTGCTCAGGGACAAAAAGGGAAAATAAAGTATCCACCTGTCAATCCCACCTTCTCTGTCAGCCTGTACCCAGGCTAAAAAATGCTCTCAGGAAACACACTGTCCTTGTTCAGACCTGTTGCTACGCTGAGTAATTAAACTGGAGCTTGTAAACAAACATCACCAATGGTTTCACTACAAAATCCCTCTTGAGAAACACACTTAACATTTGGTCAACATGGCAGAGAGAAACTCTCCCCCAAGCTCTGTAAAGGAGATGAGTCATTTCCACCACGGCCTGGGACAGAAGGAGAGTTTACTTAGCATAGCCCCATTTGATGGTTTTCTGCTTTGTGACTCATCAGGGCTTTTCTTTTCAGCTGGTCACCAACAGAGTGGCTTTGCTGACAAGTGGGCTTTGTACAAGGGAGAGACGGCTCTGGCCACAGGCGGCCAACTTTCTCCTCTGCCCCACTGGAGCAGGGGAGCCTGAGCTAGAAAGCCCTGTGCAATAGCCTTGTCACACATCTGGTGGTAGATGGGGGATTTATGGAGGGATGGCAACTTGCTTATTTAAGTTAACCATGGTTTTAAAACATGTAATCCCTCTGCGCTGTGATTGGTGTCCCTCCAGCTCCATCTGGCTCTACAGCACGTGGACCTGAGTGGCACATGGGAATAGCCTGCAAGCCAGATGCTTAACATTTATTTTTAGTGATGAATAAACTTTGTAAGCATCTCATTATATAGTTGCCTGTCCTAATTAGTAACACTCAGAAAAGCATTAATCTGCAAAAACGCTTGGCGGTGCTGAGAGTTCTCAGTGGAGCTCTGAGGAGACATCTTCTTTGTGGAGGGATGGAAGGAGGGCATTCGTGGAAACAGATGAATGCCCGGGGCTTTGGTGGGATCTAGTTAGGTGTTCCAGGAGTCTTCAATGAATTGGGTTCTCCTGAGTGAGTTAAGTGCAACTCTTTGCTGAACTGCATTGCACGTCCAGCGGATTCAGGTAAAAAGAGGGAATTTGATTTTGGCCTTGTGATTTGCATCACCATCCTGAAAAGAACAGACCATCGAATGATCTTGTATTAATCTGCAGTGATGTTGGCTCTCCCTCTGTTGCCTGCATCCTGCTGCTTTGAAAGCATGAACAGAGAGTGAAGGTAGGACAGAATTGCCTGATCTTTGGGTTCCTGGTCCTCTCCCAAGCACAGCAGTCCCTAAAACCTTGGTCTCATTGCATCCCATCTTGTGTCTGTGAATGAAACCCAGCCACTCTGAGGAGCTCCGTGCTGGCAAAGCCCTGGTGCCACCACAAAACCACACTTTCAGGAGGATGTTCCTCTTGAACATCCATCAAACCAGAAGTTTCCCGTGCTGTTGGATAAAAGATGAACACCCTGTTAGCTCTTGCTGTATTACAGTAGACCCACAGTCCCTCGATACACACAGTTATCCTGAGGGGTAAAGCAATAACTCTAATGCAAGACAGAAGACATAACAAGCAAATGGAAATTTTTACATAAAAGAAAATATCTGAGACTACAACAGATATTAATGAACTGAGAAAACAGACAGATGTACGTTAGGGATTTGGGTGATACCTGGGAGCATATTTTACTTTATTTTGTTCATATTTTTACATCTGGCACTTTTGCCATATTAATGATTTAAGGAATAATTATTGTAAGGTTGAGTTTCCTTTTAAAAACTTTCAGTGTTCCATCCTGGAATTCGTTCCAGATGCTGGTAACTAAAACTGAAGAAACACGCTTCAAAATGATAGTCTTCTCCAAGTCAGGATGACAGCAAAATATGTAAACGACCAATGGCTCTTCTAGCTGCTTGGTTCTTTATGAGCTATTTGATTCCCTTCCAGTTTGTTTAAAATTTTTACCATGCAGATGTTCCTTTGGGTGACCAATTTTTATAGTTTTGAAAAGATTATATCAGTTTTCCATGGTATTGTGTTACTGTATTTCTTGGATTTTTTTATAGCACTTGAAAGGCTAATTTCTTAATCAGACATTACTAGTGGAATGTAGAAAGAAAGGTTAAAAAGCCAAACTGGCACTGAGAATTAAACACAGGTTCGTAATAATATGAAAGGAAAACAAAAAGCATCAACCGAGGTTGTTGTTATTGAATGAAAGTTGAGAAAACTGCTAGGAACATGCATTTTTTATTATTATCAAAGGTGTTAAAATATATACGTAGCATATGTTTGGCACTGAATTGTTGTTACACAGTTCTGTAGTATTCAGCTGTCTTGGATAAAAACTATCACTTTGATACTGGAAAATTATTATGAAAATGTTAGTTTTGGGCCTACTAGTAAAAAGCAAAGATTGTCTTGCATGCCAGTGAGGTTTCAGTGAAGGGTTTGCACTGTTTCCAGAAACCATCTTTGGCAGCCACCAACTTTCACCTCCGTCAACAAGCCTGCATAACATTTTGTCCTTCTTTATCCTTGTCAGGAGAGCAGATGGGGAGACAAGAGATTCGACTTGGCTTCACACCCTGAAATTCAGAGACAGATTTCAAACACCACTTTAGCATTATAAGTAGCGATTGAAACGGGATTTTAGGAATGCTGGTACAAACATCAAGAAATACTCAGAAAGAAGGAAAAAACCATTTCCCACTATAGGGTTATTCTGTTTTGTTTCAAAGTAAACATGAATGCTGTTATATTGACACACAGTTTACGTAGATGCATGGTTTGGGTCCAGTCCAGTGCTACCATAATTGCAACAGCCAGACCAGATGCAGGTTGGTTTTTTTTTTTAACTGTTCCCAAATTCCAGGTTTCTTCAGCTCAGGGTCTTGAGCTGGGCTCATCCCTCCAACAGGTACGCTGTTTCCAAATTCTTTGGAGAGTATCTTATTTCTGGAAGCTTAGGATTGAGAATGGGCCGCCTATTTCCCGCAGAGTAGTTTCCATTGAGTCATATCATGTTCATGGGAACAAAAAAACAAACCAGAGCTGTGTTAGTTTATAACGTTGTGTAAATGTTACGTAACTTGGCTTCTGAAAGTTTTCTTTACCTTCTTCTGGAGCGCTGGAAGCTGGCCCCGGCCGGCGGCAGGACGCAGAGCTGGTTGTGTTGGCGCTGCAGCTGACGTTAGCATTTTCTCTGGAGCCTGTTCAGGGAGTCCTGCTCACACAACCAGCACTAAATCATCAAGCTCAGGGTCAGGCATGAGTTTTTCATCAGATGACAGAGTCAGGGGCCTGTCAGCTCTTCTTTGCCTCCAGCCACAGCACGGAGCACAGCCCACTGCTGAGGATCAGCTGGGAATTAGCACCTAACAAATTCCCTTGCTGCTTGCAGGAGCCCTAGGCTTCTCTCTCCCTGTTGGCTTTCCTGCTCTCCTCCTGTTTTATGTTGTAGTTTGTGGCTTTGGGTCTTTTCTGCAGCTTGTTTTAAGCTTGTTACAAGTTTGGGGGAAATGTTTTGCAACTTCCTCTGTATATGAGCAGGGAAGCAGAAGCAGAAATGCTCTGTATCTTACATTTCTATCACTTTTGCAATTGCAGGGCACTTGGTCTCATTTTGGTCATTCATTCCTGGGTAGAGATGTACTTTGCAGTAGGAAATTAATAAATGTGATAGAGAAACACTGATCTTCTCTGTGCTGGGGTTTTAGTGCCTGTTGTGTGTGAAAAGCCAACCACACGCTCGTCTCATTGGATTAGAGATGAGTACAAGTCCTCAGACACGGTGATTTTTGTAAGTCCTTGGGAAACAACTTTATCAACTTATTTCTGTCCCCTGCTTTTCAAAACACTCCTTAGTGCTGAACAGTTGTGCTGTTGCCCAAAGATCTCTGCCTGCAATACCATGCAAAGGGTTTTGGAGCAGAGGTGCTGCTTGGGCCTGCGAGGAGATGTGAGATTTCCTGGGGGAGAGTTGCCCAGAGCAGGCCAGCACTAGCCAAGGTTCCTAAGTGCCTCATTTCCCCTGCTGTGAAATCCATGCACACACAACACTTCAAGCCAAACCACAGGTCGCAAATCAGATTTTCTTCTAAAAAGCACCAGCAACCCAAGCTGGCGTTTTCTTTTCGGTGCATTTTATTTCTCAAACTCTCAAGGAAGTGGGTGGCTATCTTGCCTTCTGCTCAGCAGCCTTTGGGGTCAGACAGCTGCCTGACCTGAGACACATCCCAAAGGCTGTGCCTGGATAGACCTTGCACTGAGAGAGAGAGCAACGCTGAGAAGGCCATTAACAGCTGAATTCTATCCAGTACAATTAGAAATAAGTCAAGCATTTCTAAGCCTTCCAGCAAACATGATTAAAACATAAAAAATCTCTTTCCTCAGCTGTTGTCTTTCACCCCTTTTCCTCCCACTTCAGCCTGAATTAAGTGAAGCCATCCATGGATTCACATGAGGAGAGGCCAGTGCAGTTTCCATGCCAGTCATATGGACTTTCGTTAGATTTACCTGGAACTAACTTGTTTAGCATGAAAAAATATAAATATTTTGATCAGTAAAACAAATAGACTTTTAAGAACCAAAACCTGGGACCTCTGCAAGTAGGAGGAAGAGAATGCTACAACCAGATGTGCAGTAGGAAAAGGACAGCAAGAACATGTTTCCTTTGCCCTCTCTGAATTTGAGGGGTGATAGCTCAATAAATTAGGGATAGGTCTAACTCTCTGAAAAGTGTTTATAGATACCCGAATGGCATTTCTGGTTGCTGGGACTACATCTTAGACCTGGAACCTTTGTTCTCCAAGCTCTTAAGACTCCCATGCATTTATGCCAGGGTAGAATTGACCTTGTACCGTGCTCATCTCTATTCCAAGCATGCTGGAAGGGAAGAGAGATGGAGACACTTTAGGTGGCATTTTGTTTCCTACACTGTGGCCACATAAGTGAGAAATCAAGGAGCTGACTTTAAAAAAGACGGTAAAGAGAAATGCAGATATTTATATAAATGTGATACATGTTGCAAGAAAAAAATTTAATTGGGAATTAATGTACTTTTCTCAAAAATACAAAATAATTTGGATTATGAAAAGGTTATTAGGGTTGAGAAAATAAACATTTCCTGTTGTGGTTTCTGCAAAATATCTCCGGTGGCAGTTTTAGAGCCATCTATAATTTGTGTTCTCTGGGGAAATATTTCTGTGATTACATATAGGTCTGAAAGTTACAGTAAGTATGTCTCTCCTGGATCAATGAGCCCTGGAAATCTTTATCTTCATTAGTTATAGCCTCTGTCATTCCAGGGCTCTGAAGGATACATTTAAAGTATCAAGCGTAGTCATTATAATGCAATAGGAAACAGTCTAATAAATTATGTGTCCTGTTATTGTTTCTAGGACAAATATTGGATGTAGGAAAGATTTATTAGATGGATATATTTGTGAATTTATCTTATAAATTAAACTTTTTGGAAACTGGGTCTATTATTAACACCAAGACCCCACAAGGATTTAATTAAAGGCCTATTAGTCAAACTAATTCCTAACATGACATAGGTTTGTATTACACAAACATATTTGACTTTCCAAACATGCTTGTGAGATTTGGCATTTTGCTGAGAGATACTTATTGATAAACATAACTGGGAGAAATTACTGAGAAGAAATTCTGGCTTCCACTGGACGTATAAATTACCTTGTATTTCTGGTGCCTGGGAAAAAATGAACATATTGTAGAATAATCCACTGTTATAAAATCACTTCTGGTAAAACAGAGGCAGAATATTGGACATGACCCTTTATTTAGAGAGCAAAAGGATAAGGGCCACACACACTTCCAAACCAGACTCAAATTTTCAAGATATGAGCATGAAAACTTGGTCTGTGCTGTAACAGAGTTGGAGCAAAATGTCAAGAGCAGCTCAGCACCACTGGCAGCAACACAGACCTGGGAGCTGGGATATCTGAGCTCCCCTCCCACCTCCGTCACAGATTGGATCATAAAACCACAGAATAGTTTGGGTTGGAAGGGACTTTAAATATCATCTGGTTCCAGCCCTCTGCCCTGGCCAGGGACACCTTCCACCAGTGCAGGTTGCTCCTTTCCATATGATATTGGGATTTAAGCCAGAGTCCTGTTTGGATCTTGCTTAGGACCTTGTGACTGCATGTTTCCAGGGCTGTAGAGAAACCAGGCATGCTCTGAATCTTTCATCACTCTTTTAAATGTAGAAAGCATTGGCTATGATATCTCCACGGGACAGTTGCTGGGATAATTGTGCCATTTCGTGCTTACCTGTAGAACAGATGGAACAGCATTTCCAGGCGCTGCTCTCTGTATGGATTTTAGAACAGAGACTGGGAAAGGTGAACTCATAATGGAGCTTTGGTCTCTGCTTTGCTTCTGTACCAATCCCAGCATCAGTGGATGCAGTCAGGGATGGTAACTGGGGGCTGTGCAGGAGACCATTGGTGGAAGTCAGACGTGGCAGAAGTTAATAGGAACAAATGTAATCACAGCTCTTCTTTCAGTCCGGGGGTTTGTACAGAGTGAGTGAATGCTGCTTAGCCTGATTTAGCTCTAGGCACAGCTGATCTGCCTTGGGGTCTCTTCCAGAGCTGGTTTCTTTAAGTCTATTAGATGTTTTCACACAGGCTTTACAGTGCCTGCTGATACATCATATCTCAGCTAATTCAGCAGACACCTTGGTACAATTAGTAAGAAGATATTCCCCTTTCACATCTAAAATGAAGCTTATTTTACAGCTTCTTGGCACAGAAAGTGTTTTGCTAACCTCTTACACCAGAGCCATAGAGGTAGAATTCATCAGATTAGCATTTTAGCGTTGTGGCTTCATCAGAAGGGTCTGTTGTGGTCTGCATCTCCTGAAAGGGCAGCGATCCCCTTCTAACACCCAAATGTTAGTTCGTGTGCACATCAGCCAGATTTCAAAGTCAGCCTTGCTCTTTACAGGTAATAAATAAGGAAGGATTTTCACACCAGTTCCCATCTATAATCCTGTGGGGTGAAGTCACGGTGTCTCAGTTTTGGTGAGTGTGACACAGGCAGAAGAAAGGACCCCTGTCCTCCCACTGCTGGTGCATGGGTTGTGCTAACAGTGGGCAAAGGTGCCCTGTGTCACCCGTGGTGTGGCTCAGGCCCTGAACCACCCTGTGGTTCACCACCCTGGTGACAAGCTGCTCGTGGAAGAGGATGGCTCTAAGCCAGCACACTGGGCTGGAGGATTTTCAATGAAAATGTAATTAATGAGAAAGCTTTCTGCAGCCATCCTCAGTAAAAGCATGGCTTGATGTTTTAAAAATTTATGCAAAGATTTTTTAAAAAAATCCTGCATGTTTATTCAAACCATTTTTTTTTCCTTTACCAAAATCTATATGGAAAAAAAAAAATAATGTGTAGTTTGGAGATTTTTTTGGTGGACAAAGAAACCAAAGTCTTGCTCTTGTCCTGTGCCCCTAAAAACCTTAATGCAGAAATATGTGGAATTTTGTATTTAATTTAGGGTTTTTTTTCCACATCAGTTGGAACAGGACTGACTTTACAAACAAACAAACAAACAAAAATTATAGGCTGAATTCTTGTTTGTGCTGCAACAAGACCTGTTGGTGAGACTACAGTAGGGAAAATGCAGAGGAAGCAGAGTGAAAACTGTGGAGAAACTATCCACACTTAGGGAGCTACAGAGATGAATAAAGTCATTGTCCATCATCTTGGCTCTTCCCTGGACAAGATAATCCTATTTAACTACCCCCCATCAGACAAAAATTAGCCTCATCTCCTTCAGCAGGGCCAAGTGGATGGAGGCAACTCCATATACTTTGAAAAAATGGAGGACTGTAACAGGACTATCATGAGTAGCCTGGATAGATGTGAGGACATCAAAGGAGAAATAATTGCACAGCAATTGGGAACTCAGTGGGTTTTTTAAGCCTGATTTAAGGCAGAAGAGGGAAGCAGATGATGTTGGCTCTAGTCCTGGCAGTGGTGGTGAAAGTGGAGGCTGTTTCAAGCCCTGCAATCCTCTCTGAGAAACTAAAGGAAATTTCTCTGCAGACTTTAATGGAAAATGTTCTCTGCTTTTCAGTCTTATTCTTGTTGAAAGTGGAAAATTTTTCTAGAAATTAAACTTCAATGGAAAACAGGGGTTTTGAAACTTTGAACTTGTCTGTTTTCCAGGAAACCCTTCATTAATAGCCAACATTATTAGAGAGGACACATGAGTCATGAAAACCTCAACAAATTTTGAGCATGAACTAGCAAATAATGAAAAAGAAACAAATTGTGTAAGAAAGTGATAGAAATTCTTGGGGTTTTTATCTTCTCTCTGAATGGCAATGATATGGAAGATTTGAGCCAATAATAATCACCTCTCCCAACCCAGAAAATAAGACTGAATTCTCCTGCCAGCCCACTGGGTGACACTGCTTTGCAGTCACCAGCACTGAGCTAATTCACACCATCCTGCCATTTGGCCCTGAATCTCCTGCTTATGGGGTATTTGACCATCATCTCTCCCTGCACCCTGAACAGATTAATAGCAGGACTTTAAGAGATTATAATCATCACAAAGTCAAGGCGGAATTCATAATATGTATTTGCAGTGCACTGGAAAGAAAATTATACCTTAGTAAAGCTAATAAAAGCAAAGGTCTTATTAATTTTTTTATTTTCTCTTGGCTTCAGCTCAGGGACCAGAATTAACTTGTGGTAAATGCATATAAATCTCAGATGTAACTACAATTCATCCTCCTGATCTCCTTTCTGAAGGGTTACAAAATCCTCAATGAAAAGCCTCAGAAGACTACTAAATGTCATTGCTAGTGCAGTTCTAGGTGCTACCCTCATGTCCATCAGTTGTCAATTCATCATCTCAAGACTTGAAAAGATTAAGGTGCTGTTGCAGAATGGGAGAGGTCTTTGCACCAGCAGTCCTGGTGACTCAAAATGCTGAGGGAAATACACTGATTGCAAAAGATACTCAAGCACATTTAAGACCATAGTCATTTTTTGTCTTTGATGATCATCATCCCTTCCTAGGGGTTGAACCTTGGGATTAAAATACCTCTTTGTCCTTTGCCAGATAGTTGTGTCATAATTATTTTTTTTCCTCTGGATCTGCTGAATCCGAAGCCTGTGTAGTGACTTCCACTTTCCCTCCTCATTTTGACTGTCATGAATATTGTCAAAGAATTGGCTTTTCCTGCCACAGCCCAGGGCCTTGAGGGCAGCACTAATGCAAGTCAGTGTTGAAGACTGATCCATGTATCCCAGAGAAAGGTTGCTCCTCCCAAGCTCCTCTAGAAATACCAATCAATGTTGCCATCTGGAGGACACACGGCTTTACAGTAGACCCTGTTTCCATTTTATGCTGCTGCTGTGATACCCCCATCATGAAAGCCCAGCTCACCACAAACAGTTGTTACTCTGCTTTTCATGTCCCAGATTTCCTTCAGTTCCTTCTGCAACTGATTATATCTGTTAGTCTTTTTTTTTTTTATGTTCCATGAAGCCTATCATTATTGTATTACTTTTACATCTGAGAAATTGTTGCTATTATCATTATTAAATAATAACAACCATATCTGATATCTTGATTTGTCAGAAATGCAAAAAACCCAACCAAACCCCGTGTTTCCCTTACAAAATGATTTCTGGTGCCTTGGAAAAGTATTTCCCCTCAAAGCAAAGGCTGTGCAGCGTGGCAGACTCAGAGCAGGCAGAGCTCTGGCTTGCACTCTTTAGGAAAGTCAAAGAACAAATTTCTCATGAAACTGAGTAATGGATATAAAGTGCAGAGATAGAAAGGGCTTTTACACAGGTCAGTTTAACCCCTTCATTTGAGATATCCCAAAGGACAGGATATCATCTGACAGAGGTATAGATAACAGATGTCTAATATCATCTAGGCTTCTATAACCTGTGTGGTGAGTGTGGTGTCTCCATGGGATGGTTCATCTGACTCACCCAGATGTTGGCTGTAGGAGGGATGAAGAGCTCTCCTTTTCCCACTGACTTTAGAGGGGGGTCTAGAGCAGTCTTTTCAAATAGATGTTCAGTTTTTAGATAGCTTAAAGTGACTGAACTGAACACATTCGGCTGCCAAAGCTGGGTTAAAACATTTAGATATCTTGAGACATTGACTTCACTGATCTACACCAAGGCAGGTTCTCCCTGTTCTGGTCTAAGACAGTGAATCCTTTGTGATATAAAGATAATATTAATCTTTATAAATCTAGAGCTTAGGTAATTGGTTTTGTCATGATTTTATAAACAGTCGCAAGGATAAAAGAGGTAATCTAGGCATGTCTGTGTTTCATACCAGGTACTCCAAAGAAATTAATTACTGTGGTTCACCAGTAATTATAACAAGTTGTATCACAGAAGTGATTCTGCAGCAGTACTCCAACAAGCACCTGATATTCTAATTTATGTTGAAGTCTAACACAACAATTAAAAATAAACCCTCTGGATTTTCTGCTTCTGAGCTACTTTCTCATCACCCCAGTCTATTTTATATTTGACATTGCTCTAAGAGAAGATTTCTTCTGACCTCCATGAACTCTGGAATTGGTTGTGGTTCCATTTCTTATACTTTAGTTGAGGTTATGTGCGGGAGCTGTGGTTGGTGTGGCCATTCCAGCTCCTTGGGTCTGAATTAATTAGTTCTGTACAGAAGTTTAAGTGAACACCTTCTAAAGGAAGACACTCCACCTAAAGCACCACAGGTTACTTGAACATTACTAGAAGCAGAAATAGTGCTGGAAATGACCTTTGGAGGTCATCTTTGCCCACTTCCTGCCCCAAGCTCTGCCTAAGCCTCTTGGTCAGAAGTTTATTTAACCTGTTCCTAATGGCCCTAAGTGCCAGAGATCCCACCACCACCTCCCCAGACAGCCTCTTCCCGGGTTTCACAGTTCTTCCTGTTTAAAAGAGTTGTTCTTTTCCCCCAGTATTTTATCCAAACTTTCCCTGCAATGTCACACTCTCACTCCCCATCTTATCCTCCACTGACACAAAGTTAGAAATTGCAGAGCCAAGAAAGCAGAACAGTGATTTTTCTTTACCAGTTGAGACAGAGACATCAAACACAGTTGTCAGCATCAATTTGGGCAGCACAGATGGCCCCTCTTCGAACAGCAGTCAGATCAGAAAGTGATTTCTGGTTCTCAGTGGAAACAACATCCCCAAGTTGTCGGATCCTATGAGCTCCCTGGGATAATAGCTTCCAGCAACATTCACCATGTACAAACTTTGGTGTGCCAAAGCTCCCGTGACCTGAGGGCAATAACTCCAGCAGACAGTGGCAGAGGATGGATATTGCAAGGTTCAGCAGGAGTGGTGCCTGTAAAAATTAATTGATTTTAGAACAAATTGCATCCCAGAAGATCTTGACAGTAGGATCCCAGGAGGAAATGGGCAGCCATCTATTCTGTAACCTCCACAGCTTTGTCAGCTTGCAAGCTAGGTTCCCTGCTCCACAGGGTGTTTATAAATCGAATGTGGGAGCCTGTATGGACACATATAGAGACATATGGAGACCTCGTGTTCTCAGGCCTCCTATACTTCTTCTAATTTAAAGGAATGCCTCTGTTCCTAGCTGGCCTTTTAGTGATTCATGGCCTTCAGTATTCCTGTTTTAAAATTGGAATGCTAGTTGAGCAGGAACAGTTTTGCAAGCAGAATGACATTAACTTCATAGAAATGAATTTACTTTAAAGGCAACATAATTTCTTACTTGATGTCCTGCCAAGCGGTCTTGTAAATAATTTTATCCTCTACTTGGTATAGTGGGGTTGAGTACAGCCCTAATTAGGTACTTAATTTTCTACTTTGATGAATTAGCAGCCTTCTTGGTAATACCTGTTTGTAAACAGTGTGAAGTTGGAAACCAGGGTATGCTCATATCTTTTCAGCAACATTGTGATACAACATCCCTTGTAAATCTCAGAACAGGCTATAAAAGGGCTTTCCCGTGCCTTGCACCAGAGCACAGATGGAAACTGAGGCACAGTGCAGTGATGGGATTTGGTCCAACAGGGCTCTTCAAGCCCTCCTGTGCCCCTCTCTGTGCTGGTGTCTTTACCAAAGGTGCTCGGGGGTTTAAAGATGCCTGTGCCAGTTTTGTGCCTTTGTCTCCACCACTGAATCGTGTGTTAAGTTCAGCTGAAACTTCTCCATGGCCTCGAAGGGTATGGAGAGGACCTTTGTGTGTATCTCCATGTGGATGTCTGGACAGGCTGGTACACTGTGACCACATCAAAAAAAGCCTTGGTGGAACCACTTTCTGCTGTCCCGGGAACTGCTGTGTTTAAGGGAATAACTTTGCTATCACCTCTGTTTTCTTTTGTATCCCTCCCCCAAAATCGAGCAATAATTCAGCCCAAATTAAATGGGCTGTCACTTTCATAGCAGCACATTTGACTCCTGTGTGTGACTTTGCCATTTTTGTCTTGTTGAATACTCTCTGTCGGACTATGATGAATGATTGCAGAGCAAAGTAAAAAAAAATAGGCTGAAATCAAAATGTTTCAGCTTTGTTGAAAAAACACATTCCAATTGAGCCAAAGTGGGTTTTTCAAGGAAGTTTCCTAATGGGGAAATTGTAATTGTGAGCAGGGGGAATTGTAAGCTGCTCCAGGGATTTAGTAAAAATATTTATTTTTGCAAAGGATCTTGCAGGAACCTTTTCCATAAACGACCCCCAACAGAGATGCACTAACCCCTCTCCTCATCCTTTTGAGGATCAGAATGTTTCTTGAGACTTTGGGGATTGGGACTGGGTTTGGGAGCCTTTGGAGAGGAGCATGCAGTTCTCACTATGCTCTACCACAATATATTGCATTTATGCCTCTTCAATGTGCAAAGCAGGGCTTTAATTTCCAGTGAACAAAGATTTGGTTTCTAGTTCTGCCTTGTTTTCACCATATATTTTCCAAAACCACTTTTTTTTTCCCCATTAATGTTCACCTTTAACCTATTGATTTGCTATAAAAACAAGCCCTTTTATAAAGGAAAGGTAAAAGGAAATGAGGGAAAACATAAACACATTGCAAAAGCAAGGATTTCCCAGAATAAACCCACATATAACACAAATATATGATGTAGCTTCTTTTATTAGCACTGTAAAAAAGAAGGCAGGGAAAAATGTGAAAATACATTAGGGATTTTAAAGGCAAGCAAATCAATTAGTCATTACTGACATAAATTTCCCTTTCTTGGGGACGTTCAACCTTCTCATATCCCGTGGATGAACTCTAAAGCACCTGTAGTAGATCTGTTTTCAGTAAAGAGATTTAAACTACTGTAGATGTTTTTCCAAGGAAAATACAATGTTGACAGAATAATGCGTGGAAGAAGAGGCTACTAAGGCAGCTGCTATAAATTGCCAGCCTTGTAATCCCTCTTGCAACACGCCCAGCTTCACAGGATGTGCATTTGTTGATGCTCTACATATGGTTTTGAGCAAAAGTAATTCCACCCCGCAACATGATGAAAACTAAGCATGCCCTGCAATTGCAAAGGAAGGGTCCTCCCCTCACTTCCCTCCCCTCCCTGAGCCCTGGGATAATGCTGCTCCTTTTGGAAAGCAGCATCGTGTTTTCACATCTATCTCCATCCCCTGACAGATGCCTGTGGCACTGGCAGGGGTTGGGATGTGGGTGTTCCCAGCTGCCCCCACAGCCCCTGGCCGTGTGCTGAGGGCTCAGATGGTCCCCTCAGGGTGCCCAGCCTGGCTTGTACTGCCAGTGAAGGGTCTCTGGTAGTGTCCCCCACCGTGGTTACACCACTCTTCCTGTGGCTCCCCACGTCTGCCAAGGCAGGAGAGCATCTGGGAGAGATGGGGGAAACCTCTTCAACCATCTTGGTGTAGTTTGGCTGTTCAGCCTTTCCTCTCCAACATACTTTTCCACAAAACAGTTTTAGCATTTTAGCCTTGGACACAATAAGGTGCTAATAGACCCTTCTCATAGTCAAAGCTGACTCTGTGCTATTACAGGCTTTTTTTTTTTTTCAGATATTATAATATAAGCATTCCCAGCCCTTTCTCCTGGTGGATGCACCTCTAAACCACACTCTTTGTAGCTGGATTAATTTTCTGACAGATCATTTTCTCTGTCTTCTTCCCCATGTGGCCACAGAAAGAGCTGCCCATTGCTGGTTCAGACCAACTGCTGCTGCTCAGGGAATCCCTGCCCAGGGCTTCCTGATCTGGGATGGGTTTTGGATCCCTCAGGGATGATCTGTGCGTGCTCATGCATGAGTGCTCTGGATCCCTGAGCTCACAAAAATATCCCTAGAGTAGAACTGTAAAACAGGCAGGGGAAAGGATTTTGTGGAAGAGCCCACACCATGGGAGTGCCTGCTGCAAGAACAGGAGCAGGAGGAGGCAACCACTACATTCTCCCAACTGTTGTCCTTTGCAGGATCCTTGCTCTGTCTCCTTCTCAGCTGTTCTGGTCTCAGCTCCAGGAATTGTTTTTGCTAGGTGTTGTAATCCAGTAACTTTTCCATGTAAAATGCTTCAGCAGCTGCAGCAGTGATCAGCACCCAGGAGCCCTCTGAGCACCCTCGAGCAGATGCAGTGAAGCCAAACCCCCTCGTTTGATCCTCTATTCCCAGCAGCTTTGGAGCTGCCTCCTCCAGGACCACATGGAGAGGACTCAGGATGCTCCCACCCTGTCCCTGCTCGTGTTCCTTGGGGGGCCATGAGCCTGAGCCTCTCCAGGATGAGGTGCAAACTGCAAACACCATCTCCCTTCTCCAGTGGGAGTGCCCAGACCGAGGCTGGAGTGGGAGATCTGGGCTGTGAGATCTGTGGGAGCAGTTCAGGAGCAGCTCCCACACTGGTGCTGCTGCATGTAAGAAACCAAATCCCATCCACGGCAGTAAGTGAGCAGCCAGGGCTGTGTGTCAGCCTGGCACTGCTGAACCCCTCGAGAGAGGTGAGAATAGGAGGATAAATAAACTGCCACTGGCATCAGGCGCCAGGAGGGTTTCACTGCTTGACAGGGGAATTTGCATTTTTAAAGTCAGGCAAACTTCTTTTCTGTTTGTGTTTTTTGCATTCTTGGGGTTTTTTTTAATTCACTCTAACTCAAAAGGAATGTTTCCTATAGAAATTAATTTCTATAGAAAAAAAAATAGATGTGTTTCACACACACAGAGAGACACAAACCATGCAGTTAGTGGGAATCCCATTGTCTGTGGAAAATCAACATAGATGGATGTTTCTGGCTGTCTGCAATGAGCCCCCAGGCCGATTGCTCTGGTCTGACCCTCCCCAGCATGAAAATCTCAGGAGGAAAAGGTCTCCCCACATTCTTCCATTTTGAGTTCTGCTGCCTCCTGGGGACTTCCCAGGGACTGTGGGTGCCCACGGGGAGGGACAAAAAGCTGGTGGGACCTGGGTGTGGGAGCCAGCAAATCAAATACACTTCAGGCTGGCAAACTGTGGACGGCCACAGGGCTGCTGGGCGATGCCTTTTGGCCCAGGGTTTGATATTTACCGGTTCGCACTTGCTCCATGGGTCTGTGACCTCTTTTTGAAACTTTCTCTTTACGAGTTTATTTTGGCTGGGCTCAGGCATTCGTAAAATTCCTAGGGAACGGGAGGCTTGAAGCATGGCTTGTAAAAGGAGGAGTGGGGAGGTGGGAGAATGGATTGAGGAGGAGAGTTTTCCATTACCCTGTCATAGCCTCCCTAGCACAGGTCTTACGCCTCTGAGTTCCTTTCCAAAGCTGCAGGCTTCTGAAAAGAGGAGAGAGAAAGGGAGGAGAGAGGGGGGAAAGCTTCCTTCCCCGTTTGGGAGGCAGGATCCATCCCTAAGTATATAGGTCTTTCTCCAGTTTCCCTTGTCAGTCATCCTTCTGCAGCTTTTGGTCTTCGCAGCAGGTCAGCAGAGTTGGTGAATAGCTCGGCAAGCACAAGGCATCTGAAACAAATTAGATCTCTTATAGCCACCCAGAGACTGATGATGGATGGAGGTCTGTATTTACAGCAAAACTAATTGGCAACATACACAGACATCCAAAAAAGTATATTATTTTGCCAGACTTTGGAGTCGCTAGGCCCTTTATTTTTTATTGCAGAACATTATACAGCTAGAGATAAAAAAGAACAGTGAAAGTTTTAAATCTAATAAAAGCATTTGACTGCAGAGTAAAAATAACATACACAGAGAAGTTTGATTTGGAATCGAATTTTATTAATGGTCTTTTCTCCGCAAAATGTTTCCAATTAAAAAACAATTCTGAAGTGATGCATTAATAAACTGCTCCCCCCTCTCCTTTGGAGGGACTAAGAATTTTAAAGGCTGAGGTGGATAAAAAAATCCAGTGGATGTTATTAAAACATAATTTAATATAACCTAAATATAGTGCTTGCATACCACAGAGAGAGAACCGGCTGTATAATTGAATTCGAAACAATGATAGTATGTTGACTTTTCAAAGAGAAATATTATCAGATTGTAAGCTGCTGTTCAAAAGAGGGGTCTTCTTTAAACACCGAGGCATGTAAGAAGCAATAAAGAGCAAAATCAGCCACGTTTCCCTGGACAGCATGTGGCAGATTTAGATTTCTCAAAGGCACGAATATGTGAAATTGGGAGCATGCGGTAGATGAACAGTCTGGATTCCAACAAGTCGTTTGTTTGATTTTTAGATGAATGACCTCTTTGCTTAGAAAAGAGGGGAGAAGGGAAAATACAGAGAGAGACAGACAGATAAAATGGATGTTGCAGATCTGGTCTCCCAAAAGCGTTTGAGAAAACTGTGTATTTCTATCTGCCGATGCCATTGGGCAGAGCCTGGCTATGAGTGATGAAAGCTCGTGTAAAGTGTTTTCCCTGGGCTGGGAGCATTGTTCCCTGATAGACATATTTGCATGAGAAATAGGTGAGCTCTAGAGAAGGTCAAATGCATGCATGATTAGGGGGCTTTGGGGCGGGGAGGGGACTCTGATTCCCCTGACCACCTACACTTCTGTAGCCTTCCTTAATTTTGTTTCAAAGCGGGAATGAGTGGACACCGACCAGATGATCTGGTTAGCATCTTTCTGTGCTAAAAATCTGACTTGCTCGTTGCTCATGCAGAAGACAAAAGAACAAGTTCCTTGTCCTACCCCAAACACCAAAATCTCCATCATCAGGAATCCTCCTCCTCAAGCCAGAGGCTGCCACCCGCACCCTGTGGCACCTCAGCTGGCACAGAGCCAGAGTCAAAGGCGTCCTCCTCGTCTCACCGGGCAGGGTGAAGACCTCTCTACACCCAACCTATCATTTGCATCCACTGCAACGCCCCTTTCCCCAGCAGCACCGTGTGAAGGGATCTAAGTGCAAATAAGAATTAGACCCATGATCTTCCTCCAAAGGATTATCCCTGATCGCCCATTATTACCATTATTACTGTGTTTGCTGGGGCGGATTTTCTTATTCTAAGCTTTTTTTCTCTTTTTTTTTTTTTTTTATTTGGCTGCATCTGGGAAGGCGTCCTTTGTGTAAACAGCTATCAGAGTGAGCAGGAGTATGTGATCCATTAGCTCTGCTGAAAACACAATCATTGTGTTATTCCAAGCTGATGAAAACGTCCTCTGTAGTTTTCTCCCCCAATGTCCACATGCCAATCAGCATTTGTCAGTGATATAATTTTCTCGCATAAACACATCCGTTGTGCAACTTCCACCCCGAGTAAATAGACATAATTCCAAAACCAAATAACACACTTGGAGGGGAACGGGAGATTAGACAGACAAGGAGGTGGAGGGGGAGCGGAGGGGAGTGAAACTGCAAAGAGAGATCAGCTTTAATTGCAAAGGGGGAAGATGGAAAATTCTCAGGAACAGGCAAAATGACTGGTTTATTTCTTCATGGAGCAAAAAAGGCTGGGAAGGCGAATAGTCGGGGCTATTTTTTTAATGAACATTTGTGAACGAGGACCACCATGAATTGCTGAAAGAAGGATGGCTGTTGTTTATGGAATTGGGAAAACAATTTTTTTTCCCCAATTTGAAACAGAATAGACAATACACTATAAGTAGGGAGGTGCCATGTCCCCGTTTTCACCAAAAGGCCTGCTCAGACATGCTACATTTTTCCCCTCCTTTTTCAAAGCTTACTTAACCTCCGGGTAATTGTATCTTTGAATCCAATATTGCAGACTTATGCAAAAGAATGTTTTCCATCCCATATGTTTCCAGTGTGTTTGGTGTGTCTGTGTTTGTGTGTAAGGAAATTTGTAAAATAAATCCTTTATTTACATGAGTCCCCAGACTTGGCAGACCACGGCTGTGCCATGTGCATTCATACAGGATTGGTCCGTGGCTGTATGCAGTGTTTATTTAAATATATCTTCTGCCTACACACTGTACAAAAGGCATATGTGTACAGCCCAAAATATTGTATGGCAGCAGAAAATATGATTGTTCTTTAGAGGAATGTCTTATGTGTGATGCTGTAGGAGAATTATACAAGAAAATAGGCTGGTGCAGCAGGAGGGGAAAAGAAAGTATAATTATGTGTGTTTGCGTGCATATACATACATTTTGTGTGTGTGTTCATGTACCCTTGTGTGTCTCTCAAGGTCACAGCCCTTGCAAAATTGATGTCCGAGAGCGCTCCTACATGAAATAGGATCCACCTCTTGTCCTGAGGCAGAATTAAACCTATTAACCATTTTCCAAACCAATTCAAACTGCTGAAAACACGGTTCTCTGCTCGTATTTGCGTGTGCACTTCTCTACAAAGCCACGAACTTTAAATTCTGCTCTGCCTTAGAGAATGATCTGGGGTGATTTCAGGGGCACCCCGAGCCCGGGGGGCCAGCAGGACCATCCCTTGTCTCCCTCCCCGGGCAGGCGGTTTGCAGGCAGCTGCCTGAACGCCCGAACCACGCTGGCCGGAGATGCTTTCCATCCTTTTTCCATCTGCACGCCGGCCTCTGGTCCCGCGGGCGATGCCGGGGTGCAGCCGGGGCAGCACCGCGGGACAGCTGTGCCCAACCCGGCCCCAGCAGCTCCCCGCCTGGGAGTCCCCACTACGGTTTTACAAAGCTCCTCCGCTCACCGGGAGGCGGCAACATCCCCAAATGCCTCCCAGCTGCGGTGTTCTCGCCATCAGTGCCCCTGCCAAGAGCGATCCCGGCTGTCGCCCCTCCCGCCCGGAGCGCCGGCTGTCCCAAAGCCACCGTGCCCCCACTGCCTGTGCCCTGCCGGGCTGCTCTGCACAGCCACAGCCACCACGACACGAACTTTTATGTGATCCCATGGGAACCGATCTGGTTTCAAACACAAGCTCCGGATCACCTGATTTGCGTTTTTCCCCATTCGAGGGTCCCAGGCTAAGGGAGGGGAGAGCTGAAACCCTAAACCGCTTTGTGCTTATTTGCTTTATGATCCTGTTGGGTGCAGTGTTTACTCAAATCCGGCAAGCATCTGGATTAGATAATTTGTTGGAAATTAGCAGT
The DNA here is from genome assembly GCA_013397915.1 of Daphoenositta chrysoptera. Taxonomy (NCBI): domain Eukaryota; kingdom Metazoa; phylum Chordata; class Aves; order Passeriformes; genus Daphoenositta; species Daphoenositta chrysoptera. Next base: position 1,493,283 of record VZRO01002549.1, read on the forward strand.
GTTTGATGGTTATCGGCCCTTGCGTGATTAAAACCCGGCTGTCAGCGTCGTGTTTGGGTTTGAGGCGGGCAGGGACAGCAGCTGCAGGAATCCCCATGCTCAGAGCTGGGGGGAGCAGCGGGGCTCACACCACCCCGGAGGGGATCCATCCAAGAGCCCCCTGCACCGGTGGGGGACTTTCCAGGAGAGACAGAGGGGCAAAAGTGCCGAAAAAAGTTCTGTTCAGCTCCTAGTGACACATAGATGAGCAGGGAGGGAAGGGGTGCAGGGGTTGGGGGCTGTGCCTTCCGTCTTACAAATATTTCAGCTGCTTCCCCCGGGTCTGTGCTTTGCTCTTCATATTTACACCAAAGGTGGGCACAGCGGGAATGCAGAAGAGCTTTGCTCTCTTTCTACACTTCGTTTTTTATTTTTCCTATCTAGGGAAGTATCTGTGCATCCCTTCCCATCCCTGCACTTCCCACATCCAAGCACAAAGAACATTCACCCTCTTTCCACCTCTTTCCTCCTCTTTCCTCCACCACCATAAATGGGGTTGGATCTTGCTCTCTTTAAGTTAACTGGGGTTTTAAGGCTGGATTAAATGGTGACAAGCCCAAGCCCTGCTGGAGGGTTTCATCATCATTATATTAATATGCGCATTTTTTCACAAGGCTTCATGGAGCAGTTCAGCAAAACACTCATGGCATAGCAGATGTTTTGCTGGTCACAGGGAGAGGAAAGTATTAAAGACATTGCTTCATCCACTTGGGGCCAGTGGGGCTCAGTGAGTGCAGTGCACAAGTGATTTTTGTAGAAGAGGGTCAGATATGTCAATACCCTGTGCTGGAGCAGAACCTGGACTGCCAGACAAATGCTATGTACATGCTCTGCCTGGTGGGATATTCACCAGCAGGAAAAGTCCAGATGATGTTTAGGAAGTTGAATAATTATGGTCCCTTTCTCAGTTATATCAGGTAGATAAATGATTAAGAGCAAACTGTATGTATATTTTTCAGGATGGTGAGAGCTGTACATGTATAAGTGTATTTTAAATATAATATATAGGCTTTTAAAGTATGCTTCATCCTACAGTGACTTTCAAGAATTAACATGTTCAGCTGTGCATGTATAGATATATTCAATGTATAGTATGAACAACATCAGATTGACTCAGTCATAGTAAACGAGCAGAGCTGAAATATAAAGGATTTGTTGGTTCTATTTTTTTAATATATTATTATATGCTCTCTTAAGAAAGGGTACCAAATGATAAATAACCCCTGCAGTTACATTCTGAAACTGGCCCCACCACTTGCTCCCAAGAGTGTTTGCTGCAGCAGTGCCTGCCAGCTGCCCTGTACACGGGAGGGGTGGGAGGTTTTTTGGTCACGGTTGCATCAGCACAGCAGCACTGCCAGGGATGTGCCAGTGCCATGGTGGGGAGCCCGCACTGGTGAACCCCATGCAGACCTGGTCCCATCGGGGCCGCCAGCCTCATCCAAGCAGGATCTGAGTGTTGTAAATTTATGAAAGCAAACCCAGAAGGAGTTGCAGTATCATATAGGAATGGGTGTTATCTTTCATCCCTTCATTTTCAAACTGCTGCTCTGCATTTAAAAGCTATCTCTCTCGTTTTCAGTAGTCAGCTGTGGGACCTGGCTCTGTCTGCAGATATCCCTGCCTGGGATGCCCCTAGGCTGATCCATTCCATGTCAGTGTATCCATATGGACCAAAGCATGGTCCGGCAGTACCTGCATCCAGGGCGGTTGGGATATGGGGCACCTCTAGACCAGACTCTCTATGTGTGTGTTCTCTGCAGGCTTCTGGACTAGGGAAATTATCAAATCATCACCCTTTAAACCTTTCCAATCACTTCCCGCCCACAGCTTGGTTTCTGGGGCCTTCAGATCTCCAGGCAAGTTTGCTGCCTCGCGCTAATGAATACCGCGCGCTGAGTGAAAACTCTATCTGCACATCTTTAAATTAAACCAAACCACACACACGCACACACAGAAACCATTTCAGCCTACCCAGTGGGTTTTTGCCTTGCTGCATGTGCAGGATTTCTTATTGATGTGGGAACCGTGCAGCAGAAGAAACTCCTTAAATGTGCATCAGGAGTAGTAATTTCTCCCTGTTGCCTGCAGCATGGGTTCAGACGATACGATCATGAAAAAGGGAATGATTTCCTGCCCTGCAGAATTTAATTTTATGAATGGAGCTGTGTAACGCAGCATAGTAGCTTTAAAAAAAAAAAACACCATAAAAGACTCGAGAGGAGAAAACAAGTTATACACCACTGTGTCATATGGAAAACAAAGCTAACTTACATGGATTGACTTCCTCGTTTGCCCTTTCATTGTTCCTTGATTGTAAAACTCTTGCGTTATGATTTTCAGAAGCACATAGCACTGAATGGTTTATGATGTTTACTTAGCATATAGGACAATAGATGGAAGAGCGCCATAATTTGTGACGCTGACTGCAAAATAAACCTACCATCGTTCACACAGAGTGCTGTTCCTCTGGATAAACAGCCACGTTGCTGCTTGGCAGGAGCAGACCATCGTCTCCCGGGTCCTTCTTGCTGGAGCTGCACATCTTCGGGCCTTGAGCCATTGGTGTTTGAACAGAGATGCCTTTTGACTCCAGTGGGGCAGTGCTGGCACTGCACAAGCTCTTTGTCCCTATTTAGATAAAATAAAGATCCCTGAAAGGCCTCCCAGCTCAGAAAACCCTCCTGTGTTGCTCCACAATAGCTGCTGACATGGTGGAGTTGCAGAGGGGCCCCCAGCCAGCAGTTTAGATATAATATCTTGGGGCCAGGAGCAGTTCGGATGTGGAGCAGGGTCCACATTGTAGCCCTGGTCCCAACCCTGTGTTTGATTTACTAGAGTAAGAAATCTCCTCATCCCCACTTTGGTTTATGAAACCATCTCCAGTGCATCAAGGAGCGTTGGAGTCCAAAGTGACTGAATTTTGATGTTTTTTCCGTGAGATTCTGAGTAAGGCCTTGTCCCAAGACCAGAGTCTGAATCACGAGTGTGTCTGAGGAAATGTGTCCAGTGAATTTTATATATGATTGAATTAACAAATCCTAGAAGACAGCAGGAAAGGACCTTGAGAAGGCACTGAATTTTTCCTCCTCATCCAGGACCTAAACAGCCAGCCCTAAGCCATCGCTGCCACTTGCACATCAAACCTCTTCTTAAAACTCCCTAATGATGGAGGTACCCTAAACTCCATCAGCAACCTCTTCCAGTTCTCCCTTGTCTTTTGAACAACTTTCAAAAGTTCTTTTAACTGTTCTCCTTGAACAAGTTTCCCTGTGATGTCTAATGTCACCCCACCTTTGCTTCAGCTTAAGGACAAGACTCTTCCTGTCCTTGCCATAAGAGAAACTAAGGTCTATAACCTCCTTCTCCTCACTCAGGGGTTTATGGACTGTCACACTGGGTCCCCTTAGTACTTCTTAGACTTAACAAACCCACTCATTTTCAACCATTTCTCATATTAAGTTCTCTAGATTTCTGATCCACTTTTTGTGGCTGTTCTTCTCCTCTGAATTCAAGCTGCTCTGTGCCTTCCTTAAGAACCTCCCCCAAGGTCTGACTATCCCTGGATTTGATCAGCTCCGATCTAAAGTTGGTTATGGACCATCTTTGTGGTTTTGGCTTGAATTGGATCCAAAGCACACGAATCCCATGGCATTTTTTCCCATTGGTCTCTTGGGATGTGGCAGTTTTAAAGCAGTTGCAGAAGACAAACACAAGGAAGACCTTCCTGGTAGTGAGCAGTGGGACAGGCTTAGCTCACGTGTCTTGCATAAGATGCCCTGGGTTATTAATTTCACTGTGAGGCTGACTTTTTCTCTTTGGCATGTCACACTGGCTTTTGATCAGCCAGGAGCAGTGGCATGGAGGAAAGGGAGGAGCTGTACAGGTGCTGAACTTTGCCCACAGCCACACAGAAATAACAGCCCTCCTGGTTTGCTCTGTCGTGCACCGTCCAGCTCTCCAACAGCAATATGCCAGAGTCCTGGCAGACTCCATAAAACCCCATTCAATATGTCCTGTTCCATGTGGGTGTCCACTCTGGCAGTGTTTTTTAGCTGGTTGTAGCTTAAATAGTGTAACAGGTTATCAGCCAGACTGCTTGCATGCACGTGGTTGATAGGGAACAGACAGCACGGATTTATCTGATCTCATGTCACATCAGTCTAGACTTTTCTCCTGACAGAGTAATACGTTCTTGTGGGCAGGGAAGCTGCAGTTCGGGTATTTCATCTTGACTTTAGCATCAGTGATGCTCCCATAAACATAACAGTCCAGTCAGTAATAGTCAAGCTGTTCTGTTGTGTTGGTGTGGAGAGAAGTACAGCTGAGCTGGCTGCTTTATACAAACCATTCTGAGGAAAACAGACATTGTTTGCCTTTTGCATCCTCCTATTATTATTATTATTTTAATTCAAAGAACTTGTCGTCTGAGGGAAGGAACTTTCTAGTTGTACTTCAGAAAAAAAATAAATCATAACACCACTAATAAAATAACCAGGAAAGTTTCCTGTGAGAGCGTGTCATTATGTCAACTCTGTTCAGCGGAGAAGCATTGCATTCAGTAAATATATATTCGGGAGCTACTTGGTGATCATTGACATTTGACACTGTTCTTACATCTCTCCCTATTAGCATGTTTATGTTTGGAGTGTACTTGACCTATTTCAGAAATATTCCTCATCTTTTCCCATTATTTACTGAGCAGCAATAACCCCGGATAGAACTGCTGCATTTTACAGGCTGCAAAGTTTCACAGAAACAAGAGGCCCCTCTTGTGTTGCTTAAGTAGCTCATCTGTGAAGGTAAATATATTCCTGGATTTAATTAGGAGCTGCAGCATTAATATTTATGCAGATGAAGCTAGGTGAGGAGGGAGGGAAAAGAAGGGGGAGCAATGGTGTGTTTGTCATTGCTGAAATGAACCGACCAATTCATTCTTCATGAGGGGTCACAGACAAATATCTGAGATCTCTTGCATGAAAATAACTCTTTCACTCCTCGCTCCTAACTGAGGGCTGGGACCAAGTCAGAGATCCAAAGACACAGCTTGCACCAGAACTTTGCTTCGTTTTGATATTTAAATGCTATTTTTCATACCAAGACAAATTTGAAGGCTAAATGACAGTGTTTTGAAGATAGATCCTCTAGGGAGTGTGGGGAAGGGAATTTCAGAAGCTGTGGCAACAGGAGAGATCTGATCTATTCTGTCTCATGTTGGATATGATTTTCATGTGCTGCAATACTTTTCTAGATATTATTATTATTAGTGTGTTCTGAGGCATGAAATGAACTTCCACTATTTTGTGACTGATAATGGAAGATTCAGCCAAAATGCTTGGCATTCATATTTTGAAGCTGTATGATTTAAAAATACCTCCTCATTATAGTTTTCAAATGCCTTTTCATTTCCAAAGTGTTGAGCTGGAACATATTTTCCTTTTTCAAATTTTCACACACAAGAAAAATATTTGTGTCAGAACTGACCCTTGAAACTCAGAGACAATTGAGGTCTTTCTGATCTTGCCTTTTCAACCCAGGTGAGATAGCAAAAACCTCCTGGCTTGGAGCTGGCCTGTTTTTTTTCCCTCTTGCTCTGACCTGGCACCCCTCACAAAACTTGGTTGGAAAAAGTTTGGAGGTACATAAAACAAGGGAACTGGGCATCCATCCTTCATGAGTGGTGTCACTGTGAGCTTAAATATGAGCATGAGTTGTTCAAAGGTGGCACCTTCATGTTGATAAAATGTGTGATGGAGAGTCCTGGCACATCAGAAGTTATAAATCACTTGGGAACACAAAGCTGTCAAAGGCAACAGGGAAAACATGCTTTTTCTTGCTCAAAGAGCAGTTCACCTCTTTGTTCTCCCTTTTGTACCCAAGCTGCACCTGTCCTCTTTGATTTTAATTATCAGGTACTGGGGGAGCACGGGGATGACTGTTAGAAAGCATCACCTTCCCTTCAGGTACAGCTTCAGCTCTTTGTTCTGCTGTTATAGGGTAATTGGATGCTAATAAATCAGCTCTCTGGTTCACTATATTTAAGATGCTTCTAGTGACTGGAAAAATAATCACACTCTCGTCTCTTTATTCCTTGTCTTTGGTTTGCTCTGTGCTTTTCTTCCATTCTTTCTCTCAAGACCAATACTCTGTTACCTCCATTCTGGAGATCAGCTTTTCCTCCTGTACAATTCATCTTTTTGGGACAGGAAAGCAGAAAGTTGCTTCAGTCCCAGCCCCTTGCTTCTGCTTTTTCCTCTGCTGTGGAAGTCCCTTACATCCAGCATGGTGCCACAAGAGTTCCCCACTCCAAGGCATTACGTGGCAGATGCAGAAAGCTGGAGACAGCCACCAGCTCTGCACAAGGCTAAAAGCAGTCCCAAGCCCCATGTCTGCCCAGGGACAAGGGGTGTCCTTCCCTCACAGTCATTCACCACCTCCCACCACTTGGGGACTGCACTCTTCCACTTGCAATACAATAGGGCATAACCTCACCCTACCACTCTGCAAAATCTGCTGACAGTAGAGTTACCTGCCTCGGGCAGAGACTGTAACGGGAGCTGGGGAATGAAGTTGTGTCCATCCTTAAAAACAGACCAAGCCAGGATGATCCAGAACTCAGAGGGGGCAGCCTTGACTCCATGGGAATGGCAGAATCTGGCCATAAATAGTGTGCACCACAAAGACACGCAGGGAAAGAAAAAAAAACCCACTTAGCAACAACAGCAACAGTTGCCACTGCAATTATTCCAGCAAATGACAATAATTTGTGCTGACCACACTGTGGTCTGCCTATACCTTGCCAACTTGTTCCTGCTCCAGCCATTAATATCAGTTTATTTTGCACACAAAGAAAATAGCTCTCATTTAAAGCTCCCTGTGCACTTTGTGAGTCGTTAATGAAGTCTCATGATATCTATGGCCTAAAAAGAGCACTGTGAGCTACTTTTTCTTGAGCAAGAACCATGATCCGCTGTTTGTCAGAGGAACTCATTTGTCACTTTTTGTCCCTCATATTTGTGGCCCCGTTCTTTGGAATAATAAGAGCTTGGCTTGAGGAATGGGCATGAAATGTGGTTGTGTTTAAAATTTGTTTATTTTCATTGTTTTTCTTTAGCTTTGTTCTTGGAGCTTGTACAATAAAGGCAAATAATTTAAAGGACACAGAGGGCTGGAGTTTGGTTTTGTACAGAGTGTGGGAGGCTGACAGAAAAGCCATATCCAAGTGAAGGGGCTGCACTCAGGGAAGCCAAGGTGAACTGAAGTATTTAAAGACTCCGGAGGACTTGGACTTGGAGTAACTTCCATCTTCCCTCTCAGCTTGTAACTCACACCAGGCTCACACCCAGGCTGAACTCACACCCAGCTACTGCCAGGGAAATTACACCTCTTAACTCACCGGCTGCAAAACTGGCTCAGGAGGCCAAAAGGAGCTCAGCGTGGGCAAACTCACCTGTTGAATCACACAACCAGAAAGCAACAAGGAAGACACACTAAGCCGCTGTGAATCAATGCTAATTACTCTCGTGAGCTAATTGCTGCATTCCTAAAATTCCTCTTGGGGTTCTTGGCACTCTGAGCTCCACATAGGTGCGTGAGAAACTCCTTTTATTTTGTAAATAAACAGACACCACTGCTGCATGTGAGGGCTCCAGGACTGGCATGAGATCAGCCTTAACCCAGAGCCCGTTTTTGAGGTTTGGGGGTGATCCTCCACTCCCCCCAGCTGCTCCTTCACAACCCGCTTGTCTCAGAGGTGGTGCAGTACCTCCACCACAGGCTGTTTCCAAGCTGATTATTAGCATCTACTTTGTACCCTTACTGGCACTCAGATCAGCTCAGCTCATCCGTAGAGTTGGTTAATGGGAAGATGACAACCAGCGAGTGCAAGGAGTGTCCTTGTCTCAGGGTATGAAGTGTGAAACCTCAGGCTGCTGCAGAGACAGAACAGACCCTGTCTGCTGGGCAAGGAGTCCTCTTTCTCCTGAGGTTCTCAAGCCACAGCATGAAGATCCCAGAGGCTACTTTGAGGTGCTTCCTAATGCCATCTGAGAGAGGCTGGTCCATCCTCAGGAGGCTTGACATTATTGCTCTGACAATCTGCAAGTTCAAAATGGGTCAGAAACTGCTTGAGTAATGTCAGGTAGTTTGACTCCCTCTGAAGTCAGTGAGGACAGAGGTGTCTCCTCCAGACAGAGACCAATTGAGTTTGGAGATGATGACTTAGGCACTGATTCCTGTGGCAAAGTTCCACTTAGGTGTCACAGTCTCCTCTGCAGATGCTAAAGACATTCTAAAATAAAGTTTCGTGTTGCCTGTGTGCCTTCTCTGTGAGGTCTGAGGATGTGTGCTAGTGTAAGCACACAGGTAAAAATACTTGCTACTAACAGCTTTAAGTAGTTTTCCCTTCCCTTCCCTTTCCTTCTCCCGTCACAGACGGTCCCCACACATGTATGTGATCTATCCTTTTCAGTCTTTACCGGTGAATTTCTTTATAAATTCATTTTGGTTATTTTATTAATATAAATTAATCAGGAGATAGAAGATGGTCTAAGTGAGATTTTAGGAAACAACTGTCGATTAAGTTGTGTCTAGATTTACTGCACTGGAGTCACACTGATAAGCTGAAAAACGGGGTTACATCAGGCATCCTCCTTCTAAAGCAGTGGACAAATTAAAGCTGCTATATTCCCTTAGTTTTTCTGACAACATATTTCTCTCAATGAAACAATTGCTATGGCTACATTTCAGCTGAATGAGTTCCGTATTGTCCTTCCTAAAAAGCGCTGAGCTCAGCACACAGCGCTGCAAAGTTGGTGGATTTGTTTTTGTCTCGTTTCGGTTTAGACATATGGCTAATCATGCTTGAAAACCACGTAATCTTATCCAGGGCAAAATTCATATCATTATGTAGGAAGAGTTTAAGCGTTTCCCCCTTATTTTAAAATAATGTTAAACTGGGATTACGCTGTATTATATTCCTTTTGGACCTTAGATGTCCATGTGCATTCATGTCAGCTGTCTGGCTGTCACATCCATGCTTGCTGCCTCAGTGAGTAACAGTGAAGGAAACCAGCATATTAGCTCCTGGAACAAATGAGGCCTTTTCTTTGTAAGAAGATAGCTTGGACATAACTTAATATAACTGCTCCCTGTTCTACTCAATGGAAAGCTCAGTGACATGACAGATGTCATGTCAGGTGACAGATAAATGAGTATTAATGGTCTCCCAGGCCGCTGAAATTTTGGAGTATAAAAACACATCCCACCCTCTTAAGAAAGTTCTCATTGTGCGTTTTTGAGGAAAAAGATAGTGGTTTTGAGCAGCATGATTATTTATTAGATGCAAAAGTAGCCCGTGTCCCACAATAATAAACACACGGCTCTCCGTGCCTGCTACACCCAGGATCAATTCTGTATTTTTGCAATTTGCACAGAACTGTGGGAATAGATAACACGAACATCCAAATACAGATTTATTTTGTCAGACATGCTGAGGTATATGTGATGTACACACACATATTTTGTGTATGCAGCACTATTCCCATGCTCATAAACTCACACATCTCTGCAGGCACCTGTGGGTAAATCTGTGTAATTATCCACACTGAGGTCTCATGGCAGACTCTGAGGTTTTTTTTATCTAATTCTCTGTGGTAAGAATTACTTGCAGGCATCTATTTATAGCTTGTGTGGTGTGTGTGTGGCAGATTTCTGTGCTGTACTTTGCCCTCACGCACACCTATGTGTGCCAGGGCCAGTAGGGCAGGTTGGGGAATATCTATATAATATACATATCAGCGCATTATCAGCAGCTCATTGAGCTCAGCACAGTCCCCCTTCTGCTGCTTTTGTGCAGTTCATTATAGAAACATACTTGAGTTTGCTCAGTTGCTTATCCCAAAGGCCAACTTTTGATCTTCTCTTGGGAACCTGTCGCACTGCCTCGGTCTCTAGGTACCACAGCCAATGTGTTTACCAACTCTTTTCCCTCTGCTCGCCCTCTCTATTATGCGTCCCCTTTTCTCTGTGGCACAAAAGCGCTGCGCGGTGCTTGTGTGTGGTCCCCGGGAGGTGCGGGCCGGGCGAGGAGCCGGGTTGGGGCTGCAGGATCTGTGAACCCCTGCAATTAGCGGGTGGCATGCGGGACCCCACGTGTGGCAGGGGGCCGTGCCGCTGCCCCGGGATGTGCCATGGGTCCAGCCGCCCCCCGGGCCGGCGCAGCGACCCCCGGCACAAGGGTCACGGTGCGCCGCAGACAGCCCAAAGCTCGGGAAAACCCGGCATCGCGGCCGCAATCGCTGCTGGGGTGTCCTCCCCCCCCGCCGCCCCTTGCACAACACATGGATTCAGCAAGGGATCATTTGGAAAGCATTTGCAAACATATGGGTCGTTTTTAAGTCAAGATTTCTTTAATTCACTGTGTTTCCTAGTTTTTTTCGGTTTTTTTTTGGTTTTTTGTTTTTTTTTTTTTTTTTTTTTTTTTTGGGGG
>VZRO01002549.1:1505690-1516219 GCA_013397915.1 Daphoenositta chrysoptera
AAAAAAAAAAAAAAAGAGAAAAAGAAAAGAAAACCCCTTGGCAAACCCATATTGTACTTAAACATTTGTGAAGATTTTGTTTCTCTCAATATGGAAGCAAGAGGGGGCTCTGGGAGGGGCTTTCGTGGAGAAATGTCTCATTCAGTCTGCTGAGCCCCCTCCTTGAAGTTTCTTTTCAAGGCTGTTGGAAAGTTGGGCAAACTGAAAAGCAAAACAATAATTAGAGATAATTGCTTGTGTCCAAACACAGGCATCAAAGCCTCGGGGGTCTCATTTGTGATGGGCCTTAGTGTGTGATCCAAAAAAAAAAAAATCAAAAAAAAAAAAAGGGGACCCTTTTTTTATTTATTGAGTGGGGGAACAGAGAGAAAGTGCCAGATGGAAGGACCTCAGAGCAATCTCCAACGGCTCAGCCCTGCCTGCTTGGGCGAACAGGCACTGAGGCCAGGATAAAAGGGATAGAAAGCAGGGTCAGGAGAGGTTGCATAATTACTAGGGTGGAGGTAAAAGGGGTGAGGGGGGAGACAAGGGTCCCTCCGGCCCCACTGCGGGGATCTGTGCAGTCCCCCAGCCCTGAGTGGCTGCTGACATCCCTCGTACTCAGGATAGGTACCGGGGAGGCTGCAGGATGCCACATCAGGGGTGGCACAGCAGTCCTGCTTCTCAGAGGGCTGAGTCGTCCCCTTTCCCTCTCTCCAAGCTGGATCCCTAGCGTGGATCCAAATGGATGCAAACCCAAGAGTCTCTGCCCCAAATTCCTCCCTGATGGGATGCATTGCCAGCAGGAACACGGCAGCCCCTGGGTTACCCACAGGCCAGGCAGCCCTGAATCCCTGGTGTTTTTATGGAAAACAGTGAGTCAGTGCGGGGGCTGGGAAAAGAAATAAGGGGCAAAGTCGGAAAAAGGAGGGGTGGCATTAAAAAACCCCACCAAACCCAGTGAAATGGTCTCAATCCCCTCAGCCTCACTGGGAAGATGCGTTGCCCTGGCTGCAAATGGTGTAGGGAAGGCTTCAGGTAAGGATGGAGGTGTCAGATTTAGGGGTACTGGACCCTTTTCGAGTCCATGAGTCTGAAGGAAAGCAGTAAATGAGAGAAACGTCCAGAGGACATCCCTGTAGGACAGGGATAACGAGGGACTCTCTGGGGAACCCTTGTTTCATTCTCTGGTTTTCAGAGGCTATGACAAGACGCGGCCAAGGTTTGTCCTCACCCCGCCTGTCCCTCGGTAATGGGCTTGTAATGACCTAAACGATTTGCTGATTAGGGACAATAAATCTGCCTTTCCGTGCGGGATGTCCCTCGCTGCGGGGCGGGGGGAGGCAGCGGGGACAGCCGGAGCCGGGGACACTCGCCCGTCCCCTAGCAGGAGGATGACGGTGTTGGTTTGTTTAGCCTGCTGGGAATTCGGCTGCAGAGCTGAAGTTATTTATCCCAGCATCTGCCCCCCACCTTCCAGAGGGGCGATTCCGGGGCTCAGACGGAGAGAAGGGAGCGACTGCGGGGGTGGGTCCCGGTTCCTTTGAAGGGGAGTGGGGGAAAGCAGGCGGCGGCTTTTGCTCCTCCGGGGACAGGTAAAGAAGGAAAAGATGTGTGTGTGGAATAGCAAAAAAAAAAAAAAGAAAAAAAAAGAAACCACGAAAGAAAGCCCCGACGGCTCATCCTCGGCCCCGGTCCGTCCCGCGGCGCCGCGCGGTCCCGCGGCACCCCCTGCGCCCCGCCGAGGGAAGTGCACCGGCCCCGCAGAAAAAAAGAAATAATTACTTAAAAAATTTTAAAAACCCCAAAAAAAAACCCACCAGCAGGGAAAACAAACATCTCACTGCATTAGCTCAAAAGAACCGGATCCTGCGGGACTTGCTCGAGTGCAGTGCCGGGAGGTAGCTGCAGGTTTGGGAAGGAGGGAAGGAAGGAAGGAAGGAAGGAAGGAAGGAAGGGGGTTGTTTGCCGTGCCCCCCCACCCCGCTGCAGGTGCACACGGGGAGGTGGCTCCCGCGGGGGCACCGCGACATGTCCCAGACGGGGTGGTCCCCGGCGGAGGGGGTGGCCGTGCCCTCCCGGCGGAGCGCGAAGGCGCCGGCATCGCCAGGCACTTCTAATTAGCGAAGAAAGATGTTGATCATTAGCGAGCAACAAACCTCCAAGCCCGGCGGGCTCTCCCCGGAGCCGGGCTGCGGGGCCGAGGGCTGCGTCCTGCCGCCGTCCCGAGCCGCTTCCCGGCCGCCGGGCGCTCCGGCCCCATCACCTGGCGCACAGCTGCGGCTCTCCTACACTGCTTTCTTCTTTAGAGTTCTTTTTTCTTTCCCTGCGTAGCGTTGCGGTAGTCGAGGTGAAATCCGCCTCGGCCCGGAGTCCCCCTCCACACCCCGACCTTTCCCACCGCTAACTGTCCTTCTCGTAATTTCTTTTTTTTTTTTTTTCCCGCTTGTTCTTTTTTAGTATCTCTCAGTCTTCCTCCATCTCTCGATTCAGCGGCTCCCGCACGCCGCTTGTAGCTTCTCCGTCCTCCCTGCAGCGACCCCTCCTCTCCCGCTCCCCTGGGACAGCAGAGCCGCTCGGCCCTTCGCGAGCTGCATCCCGAAGGGTTTTTTACATAATCACATCTGCCGATGCAAAATCGTCTTAGAAAAATGTCGGGAAACGCTCGTCCCGAACCAAACCATCTTTCCCCCCGCTCCGTCCTCCACTGATTTTTACTAAAAACAACGAGTGGCTTTGGACCGGGCTGGCTCCGCAGGGAGAGGCTGTTTGGGTCCGTTTCGCTGCGATTTTAGTGTATTTTTTTATTATTCTTTTTTTGTTTTGTTTTCTTGTTGCATCTTTGTTCAAATTTTTCTGTAGAGGTTTCTATGTAGATACCGGCTCTTCCTCCTGAGAACAAGCGGGTGGAAACACAAGATTTTTAGTCCCGCAACCATCATCACATGCCCCGGGGCGATTGCGCCGGGGGCTGCCGGGGACTCTGGGGGGTCCCGGGACCCTCCTGCTCCGCCGGCGGGACGAGCCCGGCTGGCCCTGCTTTCCAATTGACATTTCTCCTGGTGAGCCGAGCCAGGCTCCGAAACAAAATCAGCGTGTTTATATCCCCCGGGGTGGGTTTTTTCTGATATATGGCTGCCCGAGGCTTCTGCCTCCTACTTCGTCCTGTTTGTCCCCTGGCAGTTTACAAGTTCAGCTCGCACTGTGTACAGTATATATACCTGTGTATATATAGATGACACATATGACAGTTTCGTAATTAATTTCACGATATCTTTGTGAAACACGCCGTGAAATACGCCTCATACTCATGACGTACGTTATAGACACATTACTTGTCATTCGAAATTTTATAGACAGTTCTGCAGACTGTAGAACGTATTTTGACGTAAATTCATGTATATCTTTAATGTAAGCATACCTTTCCAACTAAATTTGGTGTATATATTAAGGCGAATTAGGTTCTTAAATAAGAATTGGAATTATAAAAGTGGCATATTCGTATGACAGACAATTGCAAGTATCTTAGACTGACAGAGTAGGTGAATACATAAATACATGGCATTTGCAGGAAGACTTTATCACATATCCGGCTGTTTGCACGTGTGTGTCCCTATAGAGAGAAATGGCCTCTAAATGCATACATATGTATATTTTTTGCCTCCAAACGACCTTTGAGCTGTACCTAACTACCGAAAGGACCATTTAGATACAGACACGCACGTCCTTGAGTGAACCGTGCGCAGGCGGGCGCGCACCGTGGGCAGCTGAGGGAGGTGCTGGGGGGCTGGCGAGGAGAGGACGGGACCCCGACCCCCCTCCCGCCGTGATTTCCGACCTGCTCGCACCGAGATGCGCCTCTTCCTCCTCCTCCTCTTTCTCCTCCTCCTGCTGCTGCTGCTCCCCGCCCGCCGGGGTGCGCAGGGTGGGCGCCCCGCCGCTCCGGGCTCCCGATGCTCCCCACCCCCGGTGCTTCGCCTTCCCCGAGGCACAGCCCGGCCCTCTCCCTGCCAAGGGGAGCTGCCGCTGTGAGCCCCCCGAGCCCGGCTGGTGCCCCCCCGGCACCTGCCCCCGCCTGGGGCTCCGGACAGGGCAAAGCAGAAGGGGGAAAACGCGTGTTAAGCAATGTTTCCAGGATAAATACAGCCGCCTTCAGCTATTTTAGGGGCGGGGGTCGGTTCCAAACCCAGGGGCGCCAGCTCCCCTTGTGCTTGTCACCCAAAATGTGAGAGCACTCGGGAGGGAGGGGGCACAGGGCTGGCTGCACCCCATCCCCCGGCCTCGCTGCTCTCTGGGTTTGGCCACTCAGGTGCCCACCTTGTGTCCACCCTACAGGCTCAGACCTCCTTTGGGGCAGAGGAGAGGTGAAAGCCACTTGTCGGTTTTGTTTTAACACATTGACGGGTGAAATACAGAAAATTTGGAGTGTGACCTGTGTGTAGCCAAGAGACTTGGCCAAAACCCCTCCTTGTAACGCTGCCTTCCCCTTCTGCAGAGAGGGGAAATGATTCTGACTCCACTCAGCTGCACCGTGCCCCCCACAGGCTGCAGTGCCAGCTGTGCCTGCCCCACTGCTGGGTTTTTGCTGTAAAAAACCCGGTCCTGGGTTATGTACAAATTTACATGATATGTAATATAATGTCAAATACATCCCACTCAATATGTCATATACATACATACATATATATAAGAATAATATATATATATATATAAAAGAAGCACTACACAGCATAAAACACGCACAAGTATTCTCTGTAATATCGAATTTGCAATAACAGGAGACATACAGTAATGCAGGGGATTTTACAAACTGCTGTGTGTTGTACGTGTCTTGTATGTAAAGCTCATATTACAAGCCATTAGTTAGGTTGTTTGGTGATCTTAAGATCATTCATAGTCAATTAACCCATGGGACTAAATTATCCCACACTACTCCTGCCTCAGGTCGATATCTACATAATCTTTCAGCTCTAATACATCAGCTGCTTCTGGGTCTGAGTCACACAAAAATGCTGTATCTTATCCCTAATTTTATATACATATATGTGTATAGTCACGATATATACTGAGTGTTTCTTTGCAAAGCTGCACTGTGTGTGTACTCATTGCAGATGTATATGGTCACTCTTTCTCTGTAAAACTGTAAAATTTCAAGGTTGAAAAGGTGTCTTTGTTAGGAACATGTGTGATTTTGACATATACCCAAAGCTGCCCAAGCTAAAAGCCAGGAAGGAATGGAAAATCATTATGGTGCTGAGCCTGAGGAAGGCTGGCTTGCTGGCTGCCCTTCTGGGCTGTGATGCCCATGCTAGGACTGGGCAAAAAAAAAAGCTGGAGGGTTCATTTTCCAGCTGTTTTTGTGACCCAGCCCACGAGGAAGAGGCAGCTGTGGGAGCAGAGCCAGCGAGGAGAAGAGCTCGCGTGTCTTTTGGTGTGTGGCTAAAGCAACTCTGATCTGGGATGCACATTACAGTTGTCCTTGGGAGCTGGGTTCTCTCTGCTGTAGCTGTGCAGGGAAAATAATTATTTTAACTATCATCACAGAGCGCTGCTTTAGAGAACGATTTTCTCTGCTACCGTTTGTTCTGTGATTTTTGAAGAAATTACAAAGACTTACAGTTTCCAACAGGAACAGTACCAAGTGCATGTGAGCCTGCATGTGCGTGTTTAGGAGTCACGAACACCCACAGGAATCCCACAGCTGCCAACAGGAAACACGTGTATGTCCACGGAAAATCAGTTTGTTTTGGCGAGGATATCTGTGTCAAATACAGATAAATTGGGTAGGGGTAAACACAGACACATCAACTGCTCACAGCTTTTAAAAAAATAGGGACAGAGTAAGGGAGATCTTTCTCAAATGCTAATCTATGCAAATGGACAGAATGCAATTACTCATGTTCATGGAGTAGAAAGCTGTAAAGGCACATGCAAAATGGAGGTTTTTTTCTGTGATAGTTATGTGGTGTAATATTTCGATCTCAAGCTCTGATTATTTGGTCACTAAAGAGCTCTATTGCTGGGTCATGACTCAGAGGTTCCATTTTGATCTCTGATATTGGAAACTTATAGTTGTCTTCAGCTCACTGGTAATATTGCCTCATTAAAAATGCATTAATTATTTTATAAACTTTTTTTCCTGCCTTCTCCTCTAAATTTAAAACCAGATTTTTTTGTGGTTAGTTTGTACTGAAAATGACTCATACTCATCAGACCAGGCCTATTAATGTACTTTAACTGTTGTTTTTGAAAGGAAAGATGTTTCTTTAAAGTACCATCAAGTGTGTTTCTTTTCCCCTCCCTAGTGAAATAAGACACTTTTTTTCTCCGTGTGATCTGTGTGCAAAATAATTAGAAACAAACTAGTGAAGGGAGAGGGAAGAGTTATTCCAACCTTCGACTTGCCTTAGAGAGAAGGTTTGTGAGGGGGTTTGTGCAGCACCTTGCCTGTAGCTTCACAAACCTTTTGGGCTATTTTCTGCCAGGTAGTGATCCCCCGAGGGGCCCAGTTCAGCTGCACACAGTAAAGTATTCCATGCTTATCTATCTGATGGGCCACTTGTTGGATTGACACCTTCCAGCCAATAAAGGGCTTAAAGAGCAGGCTCAGGGAGCCTGATCTATCCTACAAACTGTTGGCATCTATCCCTGTGGAGATCTCTATGCCAAGTGCAAGCCATCAATCTCAGCTCTGTAGATTTCTGTTTCTTTTTCTAGCACCATGTAGTGAAGAAACTGATGCTTTGACCTTGAGGGAAATGTGCATATCTATTCTGTGTTAATTACCTCTCATCACTCCTCCTACTCCTTTTTTAAGGGTAAAACACCCAGCCCCATAGAGCAGCCAGAATTTAAGAACATTTACTTGCATTCAGCCTGGGGTGCTGGGGCTCAGCTCTGCCTGGAGAGACTCAAGGTCGTGCTCCACGAGGCTGAGGAGCCTCTATGGAGGCAAGATGATGTAGTGGCCATTTTACAATGACATCATTAATATTCTAGCCTCATCTGAGCCCCAATTATTGCTTTAACCATTTAACCATCAGCTATTACATTGCAGGTTTAGTGGTGCTGTTGGAAAGCAGAGACCTGACACCGTTCAGTTGCCCTTGGTCTTGACTTAGTGATTTTCTATCAGAGAGGGCACATCAGGCCGGGCTGGAGGCTGATTTGGACACCAGAAACGTAGTTCCCATCTCATGGCTCTACCCAACACCATTAATCACTGCTGGGGGCCAGTGCATGTCACAGAAATGTCCTCAGGGCAGGCCCTTTCTCCAGGGTGGTGGCACTTCCTCTGGTTGGAATTTGGCTCCTGCCTTCCTCCAGCCCTAGCAGCATTGCTCCTGGGCTTTATCTGACATCTGAGTGCCACTGGCCAATCCCTCAGGCAGCTACTAATCCCAGGGAAATGCCCTGCACCTCTGCCCTGGCTGTTTAATCCAAATCTCTGCTGGTTTATTTCCTAAATCCCATCTGAGCAGGGTGGCTGGATAAAGCAGCAGTTACTCACCCAGCTGGGAGCTGTGCAGAGCCCCGGGGAAGCCAAGAATGTGTTAGTGAGATCTGGACGGCTGAGCTCTGCTGCTCTTTCTCAGGGGAGTGACTTTTATTTCTGCATCTTGGAGCATGAATTTCCTCCGCCTTTTCTTTCTTCATGGGCATTGCCACTGGTGAAAAGCACAAGTTGGCAAATGTGCCCTCCTGGCCCTGGTAGCCCCTGGTTCTTCTCTGGACTAAGTAACCCCTTTTAACCTACTACAAAGGGTGTGTGTGCACCCCAGAGTGGGATGTCCCTGGTTAAAACCTTCCCAGGCTTCCAGCAGAGGCACAGCAAAGCGTCCCACTGATTTTAGTGACAGCATGGGACCAGTTTCCAAGAAATTTAGGGATCCTGCATTGCCTTGTGGCTTCTGGGAGGGATTTGAACCAATGACTGAAATTAGAAAGCTGCCTGGAGTGAGTTGGTTTCACTCCCACCCCATCCCAATTTTAGATTTTCATCTCAAATCTCCTTTTCATTGTGATTATATATAATACATAATCATCATCTGTTTGACAAGCTAGGGTTCTGACTACAAACTCTGCTGCCAAGGAGCCATGGATGGAAATAACCAAAAAACCGTATGTACTTTGGGCCCAGTGTAGTGTGCAAACACAGCACAAACACCCCAAATCTGTTGTTCTGTCTCTGATTTTGATTGACTTCGAAGAATCGTTAAGAATAATAATGAGAAGCTGATGACATCTCAGCCTGAGGAATGCACCACTGCTAGAGAACAGATGGTGCAAAGACTTTTTTTTTTAAGCTTTTTTTTTAAATCAACTTGGCACCTTGGCCTTTCTTAGGCTAAATGCTCAAACTTGGAGCAACCACAGCACTTGGCAGTTGGGATCCATTCAAAACCATTGATTTTGCTGCAGAAGAATGCAAATGTAGCAAGATACAGATTTCTGTCTTGGTGATCAATAATATCTCTTCTTTAATGCTTGAGAGGGCTCATCTCTTTTTTTCTCTGTTATAACTGGAAGAATTTAATTTCACAGCTCTAAAAGTGTTCTAATTTTAGGGCTAACTGACTGGGCTTTGAAGTAAATAAATAATTGTGGAGAGAAGGGATCATTAGTCTGTCCTTCAGCTCTGTGTTTTATCAAGTTCAGTGCTTTCTGCTCTAATTTTTTACTTAGCAGTCCCATAAGCATTTTCAAGTGGAAGGTAAATCAATCTGTAGTAAATTTAGTCCTATTAATAGTACAGTGGCTTTTCTCAACCTTAATTCACTGGCTCCTTATAAATAGTCACAGCCTCTTAGAAAACATCAAGTACAACAGCTGATGTTGTTACTGCTGTATTGAACCCAACAAGTTATCCTAGACAAAAGAATTTTGTGAAGAAAAGCATCTGACCTTGGTGTGAAGACTTTTAATGGCAGAGTCCACTTTATCCTTTGATCAATGATTCCATGTTAAAAAAACCCCTATGCTTTTATCACGCATTCAAATTTTTCTGGCATTCATTTCCAAGCAATGAATCTTGTGTGGCATTTCTCAGCTAGAATAAAGAACCATTCCATGTTGGGTATTTCCTTTTTCCATCTGTACTTGGACATCCTAGTGAAGCCACCTCTTAATCTTCTTTGTGATAGAATAATCAGATTGAGCTGCATAAGTCTCTCACTGGAAAGCATGATTGGCTGTTAGGTTTTTTTTACAGCCCTCAAATCATATGGATTTCCATATGGCTTGACATCAGCAGAGATTTATGCTAGCTTGGAATTTGGCTGTATATTTCAATTACTGTGAACATTTTGTGGCCTGGGGTGGAACGCGCCTCAGAGCATGACAAATTATTTGTAACATGCATGTCTGTTGAACTTGGTCTAGCAATCAAATGGAGCAAAATTCAGTTGCATGCAGATGATCAGCAGAAAGCCCATGTCCCATTAAACTGTTTTCATGGGTTTATGTTCATCTTAAGTGCAACTGAGGCCATGGGAGCAAAGATAAACATCAGCCATTGAGACAGATGCTTAACTTATGCACCTCATTTTTCATGGCCTCGGTGGAGCTGGGCTGATTTACACCAGCTGAAGACCTTGGCCCACAGCAAGCAGCACAAACTGATAAAGGAGTCCAATCCTCAGCTGGCTGCTTAGATGAGAGCTTGAATGCAACCTCAGTGCTTGGTAACATCTCATTAGAGCCTGAGTCAATATGGCAAGGGGACAGAGCTGCAACAGAGCAAAGCTGCAGCGGCTTCACAGAATCCTAATTGCTGCAGGGCTTCTGAGGGGGAATCTGCTCCAGCACTTTGGTTATTAGCTCCAGGCAGGAGTTTCCCCCTTAAAATAGATACAAAGACAGAGGTAAGTGAAATCCAAATGTTTGGCTAATGGAAGTTTTTTGGATCCCACCCAAATGCTTTCCCTAGGCTGTAGAAGCCACACAGCAAGGTCCCGAGCAGCCACGGCAATCAGTGGCATGTGTTAGTGCCCTTTGCAGTCCTGGTTTTCCACATATGTGCATTTCCACCTGGGTATCTCCTATATATAGATGCACACACAAACCATAGACAATTAATGTTCATCTATGCCTTATAAATACATTCATTTAAATATAGGAATGTTTATGTAATACATTAATATTTCCTGCAGCGGGCTATAGACAGGGATGGTGGCATGGATAGGGATGCCTGTGTGCTTGTGCTAAGCTGCTGTCTGGTTGTGTACAGCAGTGTGATCAAGAGAATGTGGACAGAAGAGTGTGTGTTTATGTATGCATGTGTGGGGAAGGGCCGCTGGGAAATAAATGATATGAAACGTCTGTACATTCCAGGGAAATGTTCGGATCCCTGAGGTTAAGGGATATGCTCTAGTCATAAAAATAAACACGCTGGTATAGCATGCCATTGATATGTGGATAAACTCACTAAGGACGGGTAAAGTTTCAGCTTTCACCTCCTCCTGATGGCGAGCTTGCTGCTTCCCTCGCTGCCTCTTTTGACAGTTCAAAGTAAAATGACATTTTAAATAAGAGGTTAGAGGGCAGAGGAA
>VZRO01002550.1:0-42602 GCA_013397915.1 Daphoenositta chrysoptera
CATCCACCACCGCAAGCACGCGGGGCCCATCGTCGCCGTGTGGCACCGGGAGCTCCGCAAAGGTGCGCGGGGGGTTTGTCCGGCGGGGGCCGCTCCGGCAGCCCCTGCCCCGAGGGTGCCGGGGCCGCCGCGGAGCTGCCGGTGAGCGCGGCCGGTTCCTCCTTGCGGAGCTCCGCGGGTCGGCTCCGGGAGGAGTTGGTGTCCCGGGAGGTTACGGGAGCCTGGGCGCTGTTTCCGTGCTGTTGTTGTTGTTAACTAAACTTTGGGGGAAATACCACGTGTGAGAGGTGTATTCCGGTGGTACAGGCGGCGTTTTTGGGAGGGCAGGGAGGATGGAGGCGCAGCCAAGTGTGGGTTGAGAGGGAGAGGATGCTCAGCTCAGGGCGGGCAGTTCGGGTGTAAAACAAGAGACGGACGAATTACGTTCCCCTGGGTGTGCTCAGGGGAACTTGGAAGTGCTCGGGCTGTTTGGCTCAGTTTTTTAAGTTTTGGGCTTGGATTCGTACAACTCACCCATTACAGAATTAGTGAGAGAAGATAAGCAAAGCGAAAGTAGTTGTAGAAATCTATAAAACTCTTCGGTGCTATCATCCAGAAATAATTTGTGCTTGTTTTTCTTGCGGATTAACTAAAGGTAATTTCCCAGATGGCTTTATGCTGAAGCCAAGGGAGGCTGTCAGTGCCTAGTCGAGGGTGTTCTGCCGATGACAGGGGGTAGGAACTAGGTCATCTCTGAGGTCCCTTCCAGCCCAAACCGTTCTGGGGTTCTGTGTGGATGCCCTGTCCCCAAGTGCAGCTCTGAAAGCAACCAGTGTCACCATTCCCACTGCGGGCACCAGCCTCGTGAGCCGCTTGGAGCAGCTGGGGCATCTCCTATGCGCTTGCTGGTTTTTGCCATTTATAGTTTACTTATAAGTTTTTGGAAGATCTGAGTTTGCCCTGTTGTGGAAATGAGCCCCTTTGTTTTCTGCCTTCTGTGTGTTCGTGGTTGTTTTGCTCTGGGGAACAGTGAAACCCCCTGATTCTGGCTGTATTGTAATAGAAACTGGTGGTGTCAAAATAGGTAAAGTTAAGGTATATGGAAGAAGTTTGATGTTTGGAGCATTGTTTGGAAAATTTTTTAGTCTCTGCAATAGCTTTCTGCTGCAGTTTCACTCAGTTCTGAGTTATGTCGCTTTATTAAAGTATTTTTCCTAAAGTTAATTAATAAAAAATAAACTAAACGTTTTATTAATTTGCTGGTGGGTTAGAACAGCTGGTTTTAATCGTGAATGTTTATTGGTTTTTCGAGTTGAGGTGTCACTGTGCACAAAAAGCATTAAACTCATGTTTGTGTTATTAATTAAAAAAGACCAGAAGTGAGGACGTTGAGAACTACTTGACTTGAAAGCCCCTGATTTGCTTTGGTAACATGGAAATATTTTGAACTTTGTTTTTAGACTGCAAAGCTATAAACAACTTTGAAAGCCGTGTTAATGATTGCAGGTGAAAGAAGTGAGAAATAAATGCAAACTCTCCTTTTTTTTTTCCTTTCTTCTTTTCTTTTTTCTTCCCTTTCTCAGCAAAATCGAGTAGGAAACTTACTTTCCTGTATTTAGCAAACGATGTCATCCAGAACAGTAAGAGGAAAGGTCCTGAATTTACCAGGGAGTTTGAATCTGTTCTTGTGGATGCATTTTCTCACGTTGCCAGGTATGTTGCTGAATTTCTTCAGCTTTCCTCTCTAGGGATTTGCATTCTTGTTATTCAAAGCTTAATTAAATTGGATTTTATTGGTTTTTTTAAGTCTAGGGGGTGCTTGTACCTTCTCTGTAGTAGATATTGGATCCTGCCTGCTTTTTGCTCAGGGACTGTTCAGTGTAAATGGGCAACTTTGTGTGTGAACCAGCCCTTCACAGCTTCACATGTTTGTTCTCTATGTGCAGCTCCTGTGGACTTTATTTCAATTGTTACCTAAAGATCTGGCAGATCTTTGGGTGTGTTTATTAAAGCCACATAATGAATGGCTCTGCCCCGTTGTCAAAAGACTTTAAAAGAGCTGATGTTTTGGGTCACTGGATTCTCACCAGCCTCCTGGTCTGAGCAGTTTCTTTGTGTGTTGCTTGTTCTAATGTTTACCTGGTCAGTAATATCCTTGCTGGAGGAAGGAAGAATTTCATACATAGAAGGGAAGAAGTGATGCAGCCACTACCTTATCAAAAATGCACTGTTGTTTAGTTAAGGCTGTCTCTAAATGGCATAATAATTCCTGTTATCTCAGCTAAACAACATTAATGCCCTGGGTGTTTTGTTGTCTGTTCTGCAGGGCTGTCTGACTGTCAGAGCACACTCTGAGTGCATTTAAGTGCCTAATGATCCAATCAACCTGCTTTTAATTGGGGTGTTATTGACTGAAACAACTGTTTAAAGTTAATACTCTGAGTTGTTAACTTGTCAGCTTGGGGTATTTTATAAACTCTTATTTCAAATTCTGAATGAGAGCAAGTTTATTCTTCCACAACTTTTCCTGCCCTTACTTTGAAGTGGGAATGTGGGGCACTTCCAGGCAATCTTTAGGTCAAATAAAGGGGAAAATTTGCCACAAGTCTGTTTTGCATAGTTTGTCTCAGACAATATGAGCAAGGTTCTCTCCAAACGTTGACATATTGCAATGGGTGCAGCTGCCAGTTTGGAAGAAGCTCTCTGAAAACATAAGGAGTGTTGATCAGCTAAACTATAATGATTTTCTAATCTTTGAACAGAGAAGCAGATGAGGGCTGCAAGAAGCCCTTGGAACGATTGCTGAACATCTGGCAGGAGAGGAGCGTGTATGGCAGCGAGTTCATACAGCAGCTCAAACTGTCTATGGAAGACTCCAACAGCCCCCAAACAAAAGGTAAATGCATATTGCTTGTCATGTGTGTTTTGTTTTTAAATTGGTGTATGTTCCACTGGAAACACTGTGAGGAGTTGAGCTCTGGGCTTGCTTAGTTGAGTTGTTGCCAGAGCTGATCGTGGAGATTCTTCAGGACTGTGTTGAGAAGTCTGATTTTTGTTAAACCCACAGTTCTGGCTTGCAGGTGTGCTGCCCTGTGCCTTGTGGCTGGCAGTGAGCTTAACTGGCTGTGATGTCTGGTGCTGCTCGTGCAGACAGAATGCTCCAGGGCTGCCTTTTGGAGTGACAGCAAGTCAGTCATGCAGGGAACTGTTGCATCCACCTCAAGTCAAGTGTCCCACTCTGCATCTCTGAGACTGCTCAGCTGGGTTATCAGAATGTCTTATTCAGTACTGTTAGTGCTTTCATTCTCATAGTAATTGTTTTGTTTTCCATAGTTACTGTATTTTATTATGATCCAGCAAGGAGTAATTTGAATAATTGAAGTCTGGAATATATGCTCAGAAGCTTGTCTGGTCTCTCTTTTTTTTTTACACCAGCTCATGTCATTTGGGGAAAACTCTGACTTTGCATCATTTAATATCATTAGGACATCACAGGTATAACCTTATTACTGCGTGAGACGTGAGAAATTGAGCATAAGCTTGTCTTTACTATGCTTTAATTTACTGCTTTGGCAGATCTTGCCTCTTCTATGGCACTTGGAGGTGTTTTACTGGTAGTGCTCCAGTGAAAAGAGGGGAGCAGTGGGATGCCTAAACTGTGGAAGGTGAGGGTCATTAAAAATCAAGAGTGTTCTGGTTAAGGGAATATTTGTCCACCTTGCAGCTGAAGGAAGTGGATGCTCTACTCCTGGAGGTGTTCAAGTCCAGGTTGGATGGAGCCCTGAGCAAGCTGGTCTTGTAGCTGGTGTCCCTGCCCATGGCAGGGGAGGTGGGATGAGATGGCCTTTAAGGTCCCTTCCATTAAGCCCTTCTATGATTCTGTGAAGTGTTGGTGTCTTCAAATGAGCTGAAATGACATTGTTGCTCTGGTCATACTTTTTTTCTATTCCCCACAGAGGTGTGATGGTGTGAGAGAGTTGGTTTGGTCATTAGTAAAGGGCTCTTATGCCATTCTTGGTGAAAACAAGGTTTGATTGAGTTGGTATTTAATACAGAACTAATATGAAGATGTGAGCATAAATGAGACCTGTATGTGAAGACAACTCTGGCTGTACTTTGTGTTTTTTTACACACTGCTTTGGGCAGAATTGCTGGATGGGTGCTTTAGCAACTCACACCAGAGCCCTTCCACTTGCCCCTGATTGAGTATGACTTCTGGAAGGTGACTTTTGCAGTTTTTTTTCCCCAAATGTTGTGAACCAACTGCCCTGACCAAAGGGGTTGTCCCATCTGTATGGAGGCAGAGGGAGTCTGTTCTCTGAGAGGTGAACAGTCTGCATGAACTGGCTCATGTTGGAGTTCCTCTTGTTTGGGTGCAATGAATGAGGCACCTGTGTGTCATCAAAGGACAGAATTTACACTCTTGAGAATCCTGAGCCGATTAACTGTGGATTTGAAACTGTTCATTCAGTGTACCTGGGCAAGTGTTTCACAAGTGTTTTACTTTGATTCTAAAGGCATTGATAATTGATAACATGTGCTATTTCCTGGTCAGCTGGCAACCAGCTGTTGCTCAATGCCCTTTCCCTTTGGCTGATGGTATCAATCACTTCTGCTACTGTTGTCTTCTTAACTTAAAAACATTTGTGCAAAATCAGACTTCCTAAGAGTAACAGACCTTTGTCTGTGGGAAGCAGAGTGAGGGAATACAAGCCCTTCAAGAACTGCTGTGTGCACAGCTTCACTTGGCAAGAAACTTCGTTTTTGTCTGGATAATTAGAGATATTAATGTAGTATCTTTTATTTGAAGGAAAGTTCAGACCTTTTCATGAGTGTGAATGTTGCTGCCTTGTCAATTCATGGTCAAAAAGAAATTGAGATTTTTAAAAGAAAAATTTTAAAAATTCAGCAGAGTTATCCTGTGGGTTTTTTCCTTGCTTTGACTGGCAGGTGTGCAAATTAACTTCTTAATGGTAAGAGCTAGTTTCACCTGGGGGTTTTATGGATTTCTGAGATAAATTGGTGTTTGAGTTTCTGGTGGGTTGCAGAAGTCTTTTTTGTGGTTACTGTATTTCAGTTTCAAACGGGTGAACATAAGCAAGATGGAGATTAAGGTGTCCTGTTTACAAATAGAACAAGTGTTGTAAATGTGGAAAACCATAGTCCAGTGCTCCTCCAAACCCATTGTAGCTTCCTGGGTTTGTGGACACCCAAGGTAGACACAGCTGAGAAATAGGCAACGTCAGTGTCTGTAGATTGGTGCAAGCTGTGCTGTTAAAATGCTGGAACTCCTTAAGAGCACCTGATGCTGTTGGTAACACCTGGTGCTGTGATAACAACTATTCTTTTCTTCAGTCCAAGGTATGGCAACAGGTCAGTGTTGGTAGTTCTCTGTTATTTTTCATACTGCAGTGTCTCAAATTCCTGGGCTGATGGGTGCTTCTCTTTGAGCAGGATGACTCTGCTTGTCTTGAGAGCACCACTTAGAGTTGTGAGACTTGCCAAAATGCAGCGGAGTCCTGTGTCAGTGAAGAAATATGTCTTTAAAACTCACCAGTGAGTGTTTCAGTGGACAGTTTGTTTCTTGTTTTGTGAGTAGCAAGGCCTTGGGTAATGCACAGCAATTCAGTTGTCTGCACATGCTGAGCTCCTGCTGTGGAGAAGTGCTGATTTCCCTTCAGAGAGACAGAGGGGTAAGAGAACCAGCCCTTACTAAGCATTGTATTCCCTGGTTTGACTGCTCAGTGGTGTAGCTGACTACCTGATTTTAGTCTTCTGAGTTCCTTAAGGAGATATGCATATGCATGGAAATGAGCTTTTGAATATTGATATATTGTTTTATCTCTAAGTGTATTCGTTAAGCTTGCATTTGCTTTCTCATTAATCTCATTTTTAGTAGAATGTTTCTTTTCACAAGCAATAGGGAAGAGAAAAACCACCCATTTCTCTCAAAGACTGGAAAAACTAGGTCTTAAAGGTTTGATGTGAAACCCTTCAGGCAATACAACCGATATAGCTGATGTGTTTTCTTTTTGTTGCCTTTGTAATAGGCAGTTGAAGAAGGTCCTTGAGTGTGCTGTGATGTAGGAGTGTGTCACTCTTAACACAGAATTGAGCTGCTCCCCGACTGCTCTCATTGTGTTTATGTTGCAAATTCTGGCACAGAAAGTCAGACCTGTATTAAAATATGGGCAGTAACAGAGAGGAGAGCAGGCAGGGAGGCTTTTGAGGGTAGCTGAAATAAGCACCTGGACACAGGACTAGGTATGGTTTTGGAGCAGCTCATCTCCAGTTACACTCACCCTAGGAGAGGCTGACAACAAGTATATATTGTAATGAGGACTTCAGCAACCACAAATAATCTACCCCCAAAGAGAGAAGGGGTTGGAGGGGGTGCTGGATCATTGGAAGCCTGTTTACCTCTAAAAACAGGCATCAGGAGCTGAAGACAAAAAAGTGAGCACCTGAGATGGGAAGATCCCTCAGGTGGCCAGCTGACAGGAGGAGCTCATAGTTGTCAGCAAGGCCTTTGACACAGTAACCTTCCTCAAGCCACCGGAGATGGTTTGAAGCATAAAAGTTGGTGCAGAAATACATTTAAAGGTCTCTGTGGACTCTGCAACAGCAAGGTAACAACAGCCTGGAGTGTCACTGCAAAGCTGTTAGGAGAGCAGTTGTCTGTTGTTTTGGAGAAATGGGGAATGCTTTGCCCTTTGGAGGCTTTTTGGGAGTAGTTCAGTTTCTGAGCTGTGAAGAGCACAGCAAAGCAGGAGAGCTGACTTCATTGGGGTTTCTCTGTCTTCTTTATGTCCTTGTCAAGGTGGGCTCTTGATTTTTGTGGAAGAAGCTCTTTGTATTCTACAAGGATATCTTGATTATTCTGTATATGCGTTACATTCTGATCAGTTCTGGATACTCTCAGTGCTTGCTTTCCCCTTCTCTGGCTGATTTGACATGCTTTTCTGCTACTGTGTAGACTGTGATGGTTAAATGACTCCTGGCTGGCATATTTTGTAAGTTACCCAAGCAGGGTGTGTTGTAATCTGTGCTATGCTTCTGTTCTCTTTCAGGGGTCCTTTTGCTCCATATGCTCTTGGGTTTGCAAATAAGCCTAGGGTTTTTTTCTATTTTGATGAAATTGAGATAGTGTTTGTAGGATTCTCCAGTGACTGGTTCTTAGGTTTGCAGGTGCTCAGCACTACCTACTTCAGAGTGATTCCAGTCAGACTCACTTGGCCTTGTTCAGATGGAATATTAAATGAATTCTGAATCCTCTGTGTCAGAGTGGTGAGCAAGTGTAATGCTGTTTCTTGTGGTAGACCAGTTGGCAACACAGCAGGAATAACTCTTCAGCAATTTGAATCCCAGCTCTCATTTTAATTTTCGCTTGTGTGATCGCTGTGGTCACGAGTTCTTCTGTTGGTTGGCTCGTGTTTATCCTCTGTTGGTTAATTATTTTATGATAAGTACATACAAGTGATAAATACTGCTGGCCTGTTGTGTTGGGCTGGGTAATTTTAAATGCTCTCTTTGGCCACTTTATCATCTGCTCATCTCCTCTTCAACCCAACTCATGTTTCTTGCAGACCTCAGTGGGCAGCAGCTGTTTTCCTTGTTGATCTGGTGCCTCACTGACTTGTCAGTCAGATTGTCAAGCACTCATACATCATTTGGATACATACAATAATTAAACTGTCCTTTTTCTAGCATAGATAGCTTTGTTCTAGCAAACATCAACAATTCCCTTGTTTTAGGGTAAATTTTCTGTGTTGTTTTGCCTTCCATTGAGTGAGTCGTTCTCTGACGTGTTTGTATATGCCTTGGGAAGGTCATTCAGCTCTTTCCCCAATGAGCAGGATTTAACAGCACCTCTGATTTCTCTCCATTAGAATGAAGTTTTTTTGTATGTCCCACCTGACAAGGCAGGCAAAACTCTACATTTAAGGTCAGACCTTTCTGTTTGAAAGTCTGGTTTTATTTTAAATTGAATGGGACACTCTAGTTTTGTTTTAAATTGAGTGATCTTGGATTTTCCTGTGAATCGAAGTATATACAGAGTCTGTTCTTGAACTCCATGATTATCTTGGCAAGACTTGATTCCATTGAATAGATTTTCTTAGGACTGTCCAAAGATTTCTTAGAAATTACCCTGGATCTTATTATCTTTGGTGGCAAGTCTGAAAAATGATCTACCTTCTTTTGAAGGTTCTGTGGCTGGATCAAAGGCTGCATTAAGACTTCTGACTCATTTAAATAAACTGTCTCTTCCCTTTCAAGCTAATGTTTGCCATGCTGAGGTTCATTTAACCAGTGCTGTCATGCTTTATGACATCCCTGTTTCTGGAGTGTTGCAGGTTGCCTGCTCGGAGGTCAGTTTGTGCTCTGCCCATTGGTGTTGTTGCTGTCACATCTTGGAGTTGTAGTTTCACAGAGCTGTCCTGAAGCCCTTACTTTGATGAAAGAGTGGAAGGCTGAATAACCAGCAATTACTGTGTTGATTGTGGGACCACAGTGAGCATATAGTTAGTTGATGCAGAAAGATAACTTGAAATTCTTCTGTCCTTGTGTACCTTCCCATCAGTACTTCATTTCTACTGGTAGAAATCCTCACCTGTATACTCAGTGCTAGCCAGAGCATCTGAGCAGGGTTGAAATCTGTCATTTATTGACAAATAGCACATTTATTTGCCTTTCCTACTTTCATTGTAGGAGACACAAACAGGTATGAAGTGCACACTGCTCATGTATCCTCAGGCTGGCATGTACAGAGATCTGTGTGGGGGCAAAAACAACCTTTTATTACTGTTTTGCATTTGAGTGTTTGGAATAGGATTCCAACATTAAAGTCCAGCTGTGGTTGTCCCCTAGAGGGCTTAATCATCAGACTATCCATCTGGTGTAATTCTTTGAAGTAGAGATAGTTAAGGTGGGCAGATCTGGCATGCAAATGAGTTGTTTCTATGTCTTCAGTTGCAGAGGAGAAGAAGTCTCTAAAGCGAACTTTCCAGCAAATACAAGAGGAGGAAGATGATGATTACCCTGGGAGCTACTCACCCCAAGACCCGAGCGCTGGGCCACTGCTGGTATGTGGGATGGGTTGAGCATGGGAGGAGCTCTGGAAGCCACACGGCCACCTCCCTTGTGTCACAGCCACCTCCCCCGTGTCACAGCCACAAGGTGGAGCTGACAACAAGTGAAATGGGTTTAGTGGCGAGATGCAGTTTGGGGTTGGGAAGTCCATGCGAAATGCAACAGAT
Source organism: Daphoenositta chrysoptera (assembly GCA_013397915.1). Lineage (NCBI taxonomy): Eukaryota > Metazoa > Chordata > Aves > Passeriformes > Daphoenositta > Daphoenositta chrysoptera. The sequence goes on from VZRO01002550.1 coordinate 9,237, forward strand.
TCCTTTTTCCTACTGCAATAGTGTGTCACTTCTCAGCAATTTCAGAGGTATTCCAAGGCAGTCTAACCCAAGGTCTGAGTAGTGCAGCCAGGAAAGGATCTCAAAGGGCTGCTAGAAGACCAAGACCATCTTTTAAATTCTTTTTAAGATAAGTGTGTAAACTCTAGAACCTAAAGCTGTGACATAGTTAATACACAGTTTTCTTTTGTAGGCCATCTCTTCCCATAAGTTATTAAAAATCACATTTGTTATGTTTGTATGGAGCTGGTAGGAAAACCAGCACTGAAGACTTTAGAGATTCACTGCTTGCTGGTGTGGAAATAGTTGGAGTGAAATAGAAAATCATTGCGACCATTTGAGGCTACAGAATGAACATATGTTAACCCAGAGTCTATTTGAAGGGGATAAAAAATTACACCATCCATCTGGTAAACTGTAAACATTGAAAAATAAAAATAAATAACAGTTGTCAAGGAAATAAGTGAAAATTTTGTTGTTGTTTTTACCTCCAGATGCCTTGCAGTTTATGGTTTCTCTTGATTATAAACATTGTTACTGTTGGAAATCAGTTGCAGTTTGCAAGGAAGTAGTAAATATTAGGTAATGGACCTCTTTGTTTTTCAGATTAAGAAAATATTTATTTAAAATTTTTCAGTGTTTTCATTAGTTTTCAAACTATTGAACTGTAGTTTAAAAATCAGTGGTTGTGTTTACAGGCCTAATGCCCTGTTTCAAAAACCTCCTGTACTTCAGGGTTTTAAAAACAAAACAGCAACACTCTGTTCCTCCTGTTCAGGGAGTTTCTCTGTTTAATTTTATTTTGAGCAAGGAGGAAATACAACATGTCGGAGATGGTCCTCCTAGAGCTGTCCTCATCCATGTCCTTTTTAAGTTTGGATGCATTTTGAGTGAACTCATTCAAACTGACACATCTTTCCTCAGTGCACTAAAGCCAGCTAAGAGGTGAGCTGAGGGGACACTGAGTAGCCCAGTTCAGTTGCAGAAAGCTTCGTGCTTGCAGGGAGCTGGGTGAGGACAGCCATGGCTTTGCAAAAATAAAGTTTGCCTTATAGGAAGAGCATCACTGGAGTTAATGGTCAGTAACAAGTTACAGAGTTCTAAACCTTGTCATGATGGAAATCGAATACATTTTTATTTGGACTGATGGAAGTTTGGTGTTGGGTATTTTTGCTCTGTCAGAATGCAGCTTTGGACAGAACAAAAAGGTGCCTGTACGCTCCAGGGAGGTGAAGAGACTGTCAGGGATGCTTGGGTGGAAGATTCAGTCCCAGCTTGAGGCAGCACACAGGGCTGGTGGTTCTCTCAGACTAGTGTGGTCATGTCTTTCTCAGCTATGTCTTAAATGATCACTTCTCTTATTTGGACTGAGAAGTTTCCCACTGCAGAGTCTTGAAAAGGATGACCCTGCTGTAATTATGCAGGAGGAGCTAAACACTGGGATAGTGTAAACTCAATAAATGCTCCTTGTGTTAGGTTTAAACATTACTTGAAGAAAACATTCCGCAAATTGTGCCTTTCAGAGGTGGGTGAGCTCCTCTGCAGTGGCCACATCCCTGGGAAATGGATGTGGTTAAGGTTACCTGGTTTTACTCTTGGCTTGCTTCTTGTAGACCGAGGATTTGATCAAAGCCCTACAAGACCTGGAAAATGCAGCGTCAGGAGATGCGACAGTGCGGCAAAAAATTGCTTCCCTGCCTCAGGAAGTTCAAGATGTTTCATTACTGGAGAAAATTACAGGTATGAGACCAGAAGATGAATGAACATGGGTCCAAAGAATAACTTAGAAATCAAAGTGAGGGTTTTTTTTTTTTAAGTAATCACAATGTATGGTGCAGTGAATTCCTGCTTTTGTGTCCCTGCTTTGTAGTTCTGGGGTAATTAACAGATAGTAATCCTGTGAAGTAACACTGAAGATTAAATTTATATAGCTGCTTCCGTTTTTTTGGCTTGGACTGAGGCTTTTGTACTTTGAGAGCATCATCAGCATTTTGCAAGAATATAAAAGAAATTGGGCCGGAGTTCTCAAGTGGATGTGTTTACTTTTGAACACCTCAACTGTTAAGATATCTTGAAGTTTTATCAGACTGTGCTGAATACACACATACTCCTTGATTGATATATTTTTGAGTTCTACCAGACTACTGAGTACACACATACTCTTTGATTGCTATGGGAAAGGCAAATTGCTACCCCCATTAATCTGTCAGTCTTTGTTTAAATTAACTTTTGCAATTGCATTTGAAAAGTAATTTTAATAGAAGCATTTAGAGGTTGAACTGATTTGACTCTTGTTCCTGGAGGTAGTTTTAATTTAGAACTCATTATGAACTATCACTTACTCGATTCTTTATAATCTTACAGTGTCCAACTGGACTGTGTGCAGTTCCTAGGTTTGTGTCAATACATTTGAAATTACTCATATATAAGAGGAATGAACAAATGCACACTGTGTTTAAATGTAGAAACCACTTGATTTGTTTACCTGAAGGTACTTCCTAACATTTTAATTAACCTGTTCATAGAGGCTTCCTATTCACAGATTTATGAATCCCCCCTTTCACTGACATCTCTGCAAGGATTAAATGCAGTCAGTTATGTCAGTGCCTAAAATACAACCTATGAAGGGTGCATGTCCTATTTCCTGTACATCCCTGTGATAAAAACCCTTATTTTCCTGTCAAGCCAGAAGCATATTTACGAACAAGATATTATTGTGCCCGCGGCTCATGAATTGCAAACAATTGGAAGTTTTAAACTTTGTCCTGTAAATCACCCGACGCTTTTGCACGCAGACAAAGAGGCCGCCGAGCGGCTGTCGAAGACGGTGGACGAGGCGTGTCTGCTGCTGGCCGAGTACAACGGGCGCCTGGCGGCCGAGCTGGAGGACCGGCGCCAGCTGGCGCGGATGCTCATCGAGTACACCCAGAACCAGAAGGATGTGCTCACGGAGAAGGAGAAGAAGCTGGAGGTGAGTGCCTCTTAACCGAGACTGGCAGAATCGGCTCACCAAATGCTCCCCCTGGATTCCTAATCTCTGGGTTTCTCCCCAAGGGAGATGATTCTAGGTGTTGTCTTTACGTGATTCCAGGTTATGATTGGTTCTGGGTTATCTGGGTTCTGGTTGTTTTTACACTTGGAGTAAAATGGGTAAGAAAGTGGTGTTGTATCTGAAGAGTGCAAATCTGTTCTGATGTGCAGTCTAGATGTTTCCATGCACCTGGAAGGCCCAGAGCTCTATACTTCTTAAAGAAAAACAGACTTTCCTAACACGTAGCCTATTTTGGTATGACATCCCCCTTTTCAAAAAGTCAGCCTTCCTTTAGGCATAATTAGCTGTGTTTTTTTTATATTGCTTGTTTTTTGTTTCTTTTCCTGATGGTTAGGTGTCCTTCATCTGCCTCCTGAGCCCCTGCTTGATTAGGGGAAGCAGTTTAAGCCAGATCTTCTGCTCTCCATCCTTTAACAGCCACTTAGCCACAGCTTCTGTGGTGGAGTGTAAATGGGGCTGGTAGTAAAAGACAATAACTTGTGTTTCCTCTGCAGCTCCTTCGAACAGGGAGGGCAGGACCCTAAAACAGTCTGGGGCTGAGCTGAGCCCCCCTGCTTGGCCCGGCGCCGTTCAAGGCTGTGCAGCCAGCTGTTTACAGCTGTTTATCTGAAATGTGCCTTCTCCATGGCCTTTCTTTCGGCAGCACGTTGTGGGACTAGCGAGGAGTTTAATTAATGACTGTGGTTGTATGTCACTCTGCCATCTGCTAAACTGCCCCTCGGCGGCACATTACGGGCTTCTCTGCACCGCGGTGCTGGTGATGAGCAGCTGCTGCAGGGTGGGATGGGAGGGGATGTGGAGGACAAAATCTCCTGGAAGGAGACTGTGCTGCAGCAATTGCAGTCTCTGTTTACTCTCATGGCAAACCTCGTCCTCTGACAGCTCGGCAACCTCGTTCCCAGATAAATTTCATTTTGAGTGTTTTCTTTGCCGTGTGTTTATGTTGGAGTTTCTTAGTGTCTTGTGACTGAATTTCTTCAAGCACAGTATTAGTCTTACGAGTGAGTCAGAAAAAACACTTTCAGACATGGACACAGATGATGCCATGAAATCAAATCTTGTTTGGCAGCTGATTTATTTTCTGTGGAAGTCTTGGGTCAGGTTTTGGGGTTTTTTCTTGCTTAAAGAAGGATACCTATGTGTATGTCAAAAAATACGTAAAGGATAGACATACTGCTGTCTGCTTTTAAGAAAGGCAGTAAATAGGTGCCCAATAATGCTGCACAATAATGTTTTAAAAGGCCCAGAACAATTAATAATTTTGAGTCAGTTTGAGACTGAAACTGAGAAATCCATAATGACAATATAAAATTAAAATTTCTAATGCATTAGCTGAAATGTTGTGACAATCATGGAGGTTTTTTTGTTTGGAAAATATCCTTTTGATAAAGAATGTTACTTGAAAATTGTAACTCTGGCAGAGGCAGAAATGTAATCCTGAAAATTAAGTGTTTTGCTGGCTGAGCTGCTTTGTTAATGGTAGTAATCCCGCTGATGGCAATGGGACAGGCTGCTTGCTCATGATTAGGTATAAACACAGTTCTTCATTACATTAGAAAATAAAGAATGATCTTATTCAAATATTAGGATCTCATTAAATATCTGTTTAGGTTGGCATCTTTGTCATTCTGCCAGACAAGGTGGCCTCAGTGCTGTCGCAGTTGAAACAGAGTTACAGGAAATGCCACTCCAACAGTGAACGTGAGGCACAATTGATATTCGTGTCAGCTCTCAAACCTCAGTGAGGGATGTTGCCTGATTACAGCGTTCCATTGTTCTGCCCTTGTAGAGGGTTAATAAACAGTGGAAGATGCTGGTTACAGATAAGGCAGGCCAGATCTGCTTATCAGTTTTGTGGGAGTCTTTGATGTTCTCACAGTATTGATAAGCCTGGATTTTTCTTTGTAGTGCTAATAAGCATTTTACTAGAAGGATCTGAAACTTGTAGCAATTAAAAATGTATTAAAAAACCAAAACATTTACTCAGGCAAGGTCTGAAATGAGAAAACCTAAAACAATCTAATTTTACATGTCTACTCATTGTAGGCTTTGCTCTCTCGAGGTATCTTTTCCAGAATCTTTGGTACTATGAGTTTTTCCTCTTGTGCTGTAAGTTTCCTGACTTAGGTGAGAGGGTGTGTTTGGATAGAAGATGGATTGTTTGCTTCACCATCCTCATCTGGCCAAGGCTGTTGGTTGGGGAGAGGGGCTTCTGACAGTAATAAAAGTCAGGGCTGTATTTTAAGAGATGGAAATAGCTAATTTGGAAATTACTCTGGATGTTTTTTGTATTTTATTTACTCACAAAGTCTTTCACTGTGATAGCAATGAAAGTAGCTCATCTGTGTCTTTTTGAAAAGCAGCTTTTGTGGTCTAAAGAGCTGCAGTTGTTTACTAATCCTGTTAATGCTGTCCCTCATGAAACAGCAGATTGTCAAAACATACATAAACTCAGCGTATTTGTGTCTTGTGGGCTAATGCTCTGCATGTCAAACCCCTGTGACACAAAGCTCTTGTCATCAGGTGCAGTAAGGCTGTTTAACTGAGGGACACTGCTGAGGAAGGTGGCTTTGGAAAGGAATTACACATCAGCATGGATACAGCTGGCATGAGTAAGGATTGAAACAGCGAGGGGCAAAGAAGCTCTGGTGATTTGAAGGGAGAAAGCTGGCACAGAGCCTGAAGATCATAACATATGGACAAACTCTGGTTTTAGGGTAGCAATGGAAAAAAATTAAAGTGTAATAATTAGAATTCCATTATCCTGGGTGTGGTATTGTGGTGTTTTCATTGGAGTCTAAGAACATTTAAGAAGGTAGATGTTCTTTAATTCTATCAGTCAGTAAAATCAGCTGGCCCCAAACTGATACTAAATAGCCTGTAACAAGGTATATATTTTCAAAGGTAAGTATTCCTCAGGTTAACTTCCTGAAAGGTATGGGGGATATTGGCATTCAACATTGAAACACTGAATTTCTTTTTAAATGTGCTTTATCTTGCTCAGTAATTGTGGGCTTGATACTGCAGCTGCTGTTTGATCTTCCATGGCTGGGATAGATCAGAGGTGGCCTGGACATTCACAATAGCAGATGACAGAAAATAAAATCCACTTTCAGACAGGATTAGAAACAGGAACTGTTGTTTCTATAAGAATGAGATAAGGTGTCCTTGTATCTCACATTAGTATTGAACTTCCAATGGAAGTTTCCTGATTTGTGTTATTTTTGGCCATTGCTGCCCCATTACAATTACAGAGTGCAATCAGCTGGGGAGGTTTTTTGTCCTCCAGCACCTGAGCCTGCAGAACTTCAAGGAGAATTGTCTTTTGAAGTCAGAGCATTCTATTGGAATGCATGACAGGCAAGGAGAAAAAATCCAGGGAATTAGCTTGTGTAAAACTGAAATGTAGTGGGGAGAACCTCCCATGTTGGTGTACCAGGCAGCTGTAAAATGAAGTCAGATAAATAGAAGAGACTGGAAGAACAAAGGAAAAGTAGTGCAAGGAAATGGCAAATTGTGTAGAAGCTTCATGGGTACCTGAAATAACTACTGACAAGAGAAAACGTGGAGGGAGGGTTATTTTAATCTGATGGGGAGAAGAGGCAGAAAAAACAGAGAGGAGATTGTGCATTCAGAATTTTTGGTTTGATTTGCAGTTGGTGAAGGCAGTTCTTCCACATGCCTTCTGTAGCTGTGTTGGTGAAGGGTGACATGAGGAACATGCTGCAGCACAGGCAGTACGTGTATGTAGGGCAGGGTGTATGCACTTAAATAAATGTGTGTTTACATGTCTGCAGCTATAAATCTAAAGAACATACTGTATTTAAGATCCAGTTTAGGGGAAATATTCAGACTCTTGGCTGCAACTGAAAAATTGTCACTTAGAGTCCTGCTGAGAGCTCTGGGGGTTTTTAGATGTTTGTGGGTTTTAATATTCATGGCTTCAAGGCACCTTTAATAAGGTGTTAATGCTCTGCCCACACAAATTTGCAAACCCTCTTTGATAATGCATCTCTGAGGGATGAAGTGCATTCTCACTTGAGGTTTTCTGGACTGCCCAGCACTACACATTTTCTTGAAATACAATTTAGTTCAGTGGGTTAATAGGCAATTTATTGCTGTGCTGCTTCCACTGCCTGGGTCTCTGTAGCGTGTCACTGTTGGCATGGCTTTGTGGCTGCTGCTTCCCTCAGACAGGAATTCTTGGGTTGTGTGGTAGATTCGTTTCAGTGGTTTAGACAGTGAAACAGGAGATGAAGTTTTAGGGTTCCTGCCAGGAAACAAAATTGTCAGGATTTTACATGCGTGAAGTAGCAAGAGCAGCTGTGGGAACCAACAGCAGAGTGGGGTCAGTTCTGCAACCCAGGCAGGGAGATCCTGAGCTGGAGCACCTGGACACAGTGTCAGACCTGGGTCTGTGGGACCAAAGTGGTGACTAACAGGGCAAGAAATGCCAGGCTGTGCACCAGTGCTGCCAGCTGTGAGCCATTGGTGCCTCTGGGTGTGGGACAGGAGCTCAGGCTGCTGTGCAGGGCTGTGATGGGCTGACAACCGCAGGGAATGTGGCTCTGTTGGGCCACGTATGTCTCAAGGCAACAGCTGTGTGTCTTTGCACGATGCAAAGATACAGTTCCTTCACTTTGTAGGTGCTTTTAGGTATTTATAATTATAGTAGTGCTGCAAACAGAATAATACTAAACAATAGAAGCAAATAAAAATCTTACAGTATGAACATATGATGTTTTTATGCATTTTACTGAAGTGAACAAGTGTATGACCATGCTCTTGCTTAGTTATAAAAGCATTAAGATGCCTGGAGAGGTGAATGTGTAGCTGTTGGCTCGTGCCCTAGATGTTGATTTTTGTTGTGAACATCAAATGCACCCCCCTCAATGTTTATTTCTGGAAGGGTATTTGGGAAATGAAATGAGGATTTGTGTCCATCATACGGTGGCAGCAGCCTGGGCTTTTTCTAAGAGCTTTTGGACTTTGCAGAGGTTGAGGCATTCCCAGCAGCTGGAGAAATGCACTGTGGAGGCCTCTACTGCTGCCTCTTCTGTTATCCTAAACAAAGAGGAGAGCAAGGAAACCAGTTACGCTTTGAGAGTGTGTAATTTTGCCAAGAGCAGAAACACCATCTCTGCTGAAGTGTGATGAACGAGGCTGCAGAAGAAAGAAGCCTTGTCAAATTTAAAAGAGCAAGACTGAAGGAATTTAAGGTCTAAAAATGAACTGAAGGCTCTGTAAGGAAATTCATCATTCAAGCTCTGATTCCTGGACTGCATCTTTCAGATAAAACCTCAGATTTGTTGGTTTTAGTGCTTCCACAGAATGAGGAAACCTAGCTTCACCCTGGCATTTGGTTTCACTTTGCTTTTGAGGTGGGTTCTGATGCAATGAACTTGTGGAATGGCAGTAGTTTTCCTTTCTGTTCTTTTTCTAGTGACTATATTTTAGAAGTACTTTACATAGGTTAAGTGGCAAGGAGCAGAAGCTAAGGAATACCTTATCAACCTGCTGCAGTACTGTGGTGTAGCTAATGTTTTTAAAGAGAGGTTATATATATATATATATAAAATATATATGTAAATAACAATCACATGGCTGTTAGACCTCTTGCTTCACTACGTACTCTGCAGATTTCTGCTGAGCCTCTGCTGCATTTTTCCCCCGACTTGTGGTCTTTTGCTTTCCTACAGCTGGCTCAAGCTGCAACATATCAAAACTGCGCCTGACCGGCTGCTCTTCCTATTCACTTTTCAAATTCTCATTAATGCTTAGCTAGATGTTTTTTCAGTAGATGCAATTGCTGTGATGACTTACAGCATGTTCCTGCTCGACCCTGCGTAGGAGAGGACGTGTCCAGTGCACACTCTGAGCCAAAATAAGCTGAAATCGGTGCTGTGGAACACGACAAGGTGAACCAGGCCACGCAGCAGTGCTCAGGATGAATTTCCTGTCATGTTGATTACAGTCAGTTCTATAATGTTCAAGCAGGGCTGCTTTGGAATGAAACACTCTGTCAGATTCATTCAGTGATGGTTAATTCTGATTTTGCATTTGTTTCAAGGACTGAGTATCTAATTCTCTTGGCCACTGAGGGTGTAGAACGCCAGGCACTGAAAGGGAATGTTGATTAGCAAAAAGCGTCCGTGTGGCACAGTGCCAGTTTTTTCTGTATCATCCTGAAACTCCTGCTTACAGCAGAGATCTCATTATTTTGTCTAAAAAAAGCAAATAGCATCCAAATACTATTAATCTTAATATAAACCTACTGAGCAGTGAGGCAATTATCTCGATACAGAGTACAGACAAAGGCCTGGGAAAGCAGCAGCTTCTTTAAACTGCACTTCGTGTTGTTCAGTTCCATGGAATGGAAGGACCTTACGGAAAAATCTGCAAGGTGCAGTTTCCCTTACGGAAAAATCTGCAAGGTGCAGTTTCCAAGCACGTCATGGGCTACATGAAAAACATGGTTTCCCATAAAACCTCCTTCCAGAGTCCCGTGTTGCAGAATGTGGCCAGAACTTGTGGAAAAAGCAAAGCCCTCAAGCTGGAAGGGGGTTCCATGTCTCTGGTGCTGTGTGTTCTTGAGGGGAGCAGCCAGCATTCCCTGTTCCACCTCTGGGTCACTGTTTCTCCACTCCTTGACAGCTCTGCCAGGAGTCAGCACAGCATCTCAGCCCAGAGGGATGGAGAGGGTTAAGCATGGAGCAGACAGTTTTCTATCGTGCTCTGTGTTGTATATCCAATCTGTCCAGTAAGTATTCATCTATTCTAAGAAATCTTGGTTTCTGGGTCACTCCCTTAGTTTCCATTCCTGAATTAAGTGATGTTTTTCTGAGCCAGTTTTTAATGGTTTGGGGGCTGTTGCTGCCTTTTCCTTGTGAGAATTCTTTCTTTATCTTACTTTTTTCAGTTTGTTTTTTAACAGGTAGGATTTAAGCCTTTGGTATTGACTAGATAATGCTTGCATTTACTATTAGTAAGGTGGAATTACTTAGAATTGAAAGGACTATGGTTCTCAAGGTGACTTGATTTTTATTTTTTGTCATATGCGTACAAAAGTCTCTCACCAAATTGGGAGGATATTCCTGATAACTCAGTGTTCTGTGTAGCCCTCAATGTGGAGTATCCCTGAAAATAAGGACATGCTAAAAGCAATATTTTCCTAAACACTTGAAGCTGTTAATTGTGAATCTGGAAGCAGGTTGGTGCTATTTAATATGCAGAGGAATTGCTCTTAAGTCTCTGTGTTTGCCAGCAGCAGTGTGGTTTGGACACATCTTGGTGGTACTTCATTTGTCAGTGTGTTTTATGAGAACTGGGCTGTCAGGCAAGGCATTGGCAAGATTCTCCCTCCCCTAAGTAGCTCTTTTGGGGAAGGAATGTTGTTTGCTTCTAATATAACTGTAATGGTCACACAGATTATCTTCAGCTCAAAAGCCATCACATTCCAGTCCTGACTGTCCGTGAGAAGTGGTGAATCCTGGTCAGCCTGTCAGTTTTGCCCTGGAAATGGCAGGACATTAGTCTTTCCATGGAGGCGGTACCTGGTTTTACACAATTCTTTTATGTGGATCCATAATTGGATCCATAAACCCATAATTGTTTTGTGTGGATCTTGGCAATTCAAGCCATATTTGAAGTATTTTCTTGGCTTATGCCTGGAATTTGCAACTTCTTTTCATCTTCACTGCCCATTTATCAGACTTGGAGGACTTGCCTGCTGCCTTGCCCTTCTTTTTTCCATTCCTATCTTTAGTGGGAATTACTACAGAAAAAAGAAACACCTGCTGATACTCACTCTTGACAGTTTGGCATTCTTGAGGAGGAAGCGCTGCCTGTTCTTTCCTGGCTTGATATCCATCACTCCCTGACAATGGCCTGAATTATGGATTTTTAAATATTTTTTTAATATTGTCTTCCATGGATCTCCAAGTGCAGCCTCCTCCACCTTCTCTCTGCCAGCATTTGGAGCACAGCAGCACAATAGATGTTCCTGCTGTCTCTGCCGTGTGTGCAGGAGCTGGAGTGCTGCTGTCTCCTGCCTCCAGCACTGGGGATGTGCCAGCCCTGAGCTGAGCACTCTGGGCTCTGTCTCTCCCTTTCTCCAGGGTTGGCTCCCACATTCTTTTGGAGAAGAATCCCAAGTGTTGGAATGCTGTGCCTCCACAGCATCCCTCTTTATCTGCTGCTGTTCTCTGTTAATGCTAAAGAATCTGCGGTGTTTGGTTTTGTTCTGTCTTCATCTCGTGACTTTCTCAACTTGTTTCCCTCTTTAAGAATTCCCCAGAGTGTGACTAGGGATGTGGGTGCATTCTTATTTTCATCCTGATTCTCTGTCTTTCATTAAAACAAGACAAATCCTCACAAAACTAACGTGTGCACCTTGAGGTGGTTTTTTTTTTTTTGTTACTGTTCTCTAGGCATGAGAACAGCACCCTGCAGTTCATGGAGCTGGGAGGGCTTTGTTTGGACTTGCATATTTCACTGTATATCCTGTGTATGTAAACAGAAATGTTTGGTTATGTTAACTCATTGGGCCTCATAAAGGATTTAAGTTTGAAATAGGCTGTTAAAAGACATTCCTACGTGGTGCTGGCAGGAAATTTATGGGATACACTTACATAGCCATTGCAGGGGTATCGGGAGTTGTTGCGATTGTGGCTGCTCTCACTGTTCTAATTCAAAGTAATGAAACACAGAGAGTGTAAACTCCTTGCTTGTAACCCCACAGGAACTGCTGTGCTTTGATGTTTGGAGAAGGTGAAGAGAATTTCCATCACTGAGAAGGTTAGAAAGTCTGGATTAAAGTTGTAAACTCTTCAGAAAGATGTTTTGATTAAACATGTGCCTAGTTTCATTTGATCTTCAGAGATATAAACTTCTGTTCTCTTTGCCAAGTAATTGGTAAATGAAAAGTAAATTGATATTCTAGCTGGCTGTGTGTCAGTCTGTTCTGTGTATGGTTTTTTTCTTAAGCTCATTGTTTCCTGCATTCTGGAGGTGCCATGAAAAATAGGCCACATGTAGTTGAGTAAAGACTGGCACATCCCAAAAGAAATTATGTGCTACTGGAGTTTTATTCCTTCTATTGCTGTCTTCTGTGACTGTTACGTGAATGTATAGAATCACAAAACTTTGAAAATTACAGAAACAGTCTTTAATTAATCTTTTGTATTGGATAACTTGGATGTGTGTTGGGCTGCTCTTAAGTGGCCTGTGAACAGAATTGACCAAGGTACAGTTCTTTCTTCCATTTTCAGGGTCCAAACTCCTCCTCTCTCTCCTCATTATGAACACAAGTCACTGGTCTCTCTTGAGACCTGGGGGAATTTCTGCACAGGGATAGGGATTTCTTACTGCGGTTTTACTACTCAATCCAGACCTCATTTGTGGAAAAACCACTTGCAAGTTTCCTCTTCAGGGATTTTTAACTTGCTCTTTTTTTTCCTCTGTAGTAAAATCCTGAAGATTTTATTGTCTGTATCCAGTGTGGCTGTGCCTTTCCCTGGTTTACATTCAGTGATCCTACACGTGTTTCCAAGGTGTCCCTGCCATGCCGGTCTCACAGCACAGCTGCTGGGGTTGTAATGTGAGCTCATAAAGGAGGCCCTGTTTGACAACCAAAACTTGGGTTTGATTTAATGACTTGAAAGGGAAAATTGGATTAATTAAATGTTCACAATTGATCAAGTTTGAAAGCAATGAGCATTTTGGCAGCATAGTAATACCTGTGGTGTGCCTCAGCCTGTGGCTTCTGGCAGTGAAGGGGTGTCAGAGGAACAATCTGGCAGCAGCTGGGAGTCAGTATTTGGGGAAGAACACAAGGATAAAGCAACTCTGCAGTGACATTTCTCTCAAATGCTCTATCAGGCCCCAGTGTGGGCCGATTTGGGGACATTTAAAATGTAAAATTAGTAGTGCAGTGCAGGGTTATTAGTTTAGGGATGCCAGAGCCTGTGGGCAGGCTGTGAATTTGGGGCAGATGGCAGGGTCTGCAGTCGTGCCAGCAGTCACTCAGAGCACCAGGGCCTGGCCACCTTCTGTGAGTCCTCACCTGGAAGATACTCCTGGCTTAACTAACAGCACTGCTAATTAACCTGTGCTTAATCTTTGTTCTCTTGTCTCTTTCCCTCAGGAATATAAACAGAAGCTTGCTCGGGTAACCCAAGTGCGCAAGGAGCTGAAATCCCACATCCAGAGCCTTCCAGACCTGTCACTGCTGCCCAACGTCACAGGAGGTCTGGCACCTCTGCCATCTGCTGGGGACCTGTTTTCAACAGACTAGAACAAACCCTGTGCCCCAGTTTTCATTATTACCAGCAGAAGTAAGAAGACTCTGGTGTTGGCTGGAAGTCCAGTCTTCCAAGATCTGCAGTAGGAAGGAACTTGCAGTCCCTGCTTTGAACCTCTTGGCTGCTCGTACTCACCCCCTCTGTACACTGGCTCACGTGAGGGGAGGAAGAGGAGTGAGTTTTGTGAGCTCTAAAGGGAGTGGGTGTGGTCCGTTTAGGCAAACTTCTCTCATCTTTTCCCATACTCTTTAGTTGCTGTTTGCTCTTAGCACTTGTTACCCCCACAAAGATCACGAATCATGTACACACATACCTGGGAAGCTTCCAGAGAAAGGTTGACCATGCAGCATCTTCCCTCTGTACAAATACTGAATTATTTCTGAGTCAGTCTCATCTGTTTTCGTTGGGTTTCTGAGCCCCATCTCTGGGAGCAGTGGAGTGGCTCGTGGGCCCTGTAGGGATGTGTGTGCATGGAGTCCTGTGCCACGGCAGCCTCAGGGGAAGGCATCTGCTCAGCACTGGAACAGGGAAAGTTCCTCATACTGCTGTGGCCTCATGTGAGGGTAGTTCCCATTTGGCATGGATGTAAATTGAAGTCACAGGCAATAAAAATAAGCAGCTTTTCTTTGTGAATTAGAGGTAGACTCATAAGTTACACTGTGCTGAGCAAAGCAGAACTGGATGTTACCTAAGTGGGAGTGGAAGTAAATTTTGTTTTAGCTACCTTAGATTTATACCACATTTTTCCTCTTCATTATGTGAAATTAGATGGTGATGGAAGCTTTGATTGAACGACCTGAGAGGCTGGAATGGTGTATGGCAGCTGCTGGTGTCCCTGTGACAGGCACTGTTACGTCTGCTCTCAGGATGGTTACATTGAAAATACAATGATATAAACGCTCTCCATAGCTTTAGTGAAGTTGTCTGATGCACAGAAGTTAAATGTGGTATAAATATTTATTTATATAGAAAATAGTCCCATATATATGCATATATCCTGTATGCACATGTACCCTGTCCATGCATGTAGATATTAGAAGGATGTACTTAATTTTGTGTCACAGATTGTGAGTTGATTTTTATAATCAGGAAAAGTGTAAAAAACAAAAAAGGTAAATTTAAAAAGCTCTTAATTCCATTATGTTGCTGGCTAGTGTTTTAGCTGCCATGGGTGTAGTTACATTTCAGTTTGTGTGTTAGGTGTGACAAGCTGGACTCTGATCACTGAACCATTCCAATCTGGATACAATTCTGTTTAAATTTAGCACCTCTCACTATAAAGCAGGTTCTGTTTCTGGAGACACTTGATCTGGTAACACAGGTTTTGTAACACAGAGGCTGAAGTGAGCTGAGATGCTCTCTCTGTGCCTCCCTGTGGTCTTGAGCTGGTGTCAAAGCCAGAAGAAGAAAATGCAGAAATGCAAAGCTCGTTCTGCTGCACATTAATTTATTTTGCAGGCTGTTCAGCAGCCCGGTCAGCATTCAGTTACAGCAAACAACAACACAGCATCTTTTGATCATTCAGTTGTTCAGAAGCTCACGTCCTTTTCCTACTGACACTTCCTTCTGTCCTTTTTTAATGCTCCTTGCACCCTCACTGCCCAGCCAACAGATTTTTTTTCTCTTTAGTTTACAGGAATTTTTCCAGTGGCAGAACTATCCGTTCCCTGAGTCACTTTGACTGTGCAGCCTTTTATGGTCCAGACTTTAGATTAAGCACTGTACATTCTCTCTGCTTTTGCCAAAAATGAAAAACAAACAAACAAAAAAATCCCACCAAACTTCAAGAACCCAAACCAAAAGACTCTTTTCCATCGTGAATTCAGCTCACAGAGTTACCCTGAGGCTGTTTAAACCAAGTTATTTTGAGCATTGATTGAATGTGTATCCATTATAGGACAAAAACTGTCAAAAACTGATGTAGACAAATGTGTTGGCATCTCACATTTGTGTTTTGGGCAGATCTATGAGAGAGTTGTCTGTCTTTTTTTTTATTTTTTAATTGAAATGTTTTGATTTTTTTTTTCTGAATATATGTGTGTGTTTTATTTTGCTTAATTTAAATGAAGTCTTGTGGTTTTTAATTTTATTTGTTTTACTTTTTGGGCAAAGGGCATCTGGTGAACTGGGTGACATTTTCTGAAGGTTAAACAGATTTCCTCACAGTGTGTCTTTTTTAACAAAAGCTTAAATCTGTATATTAATTGACTTAGGAATTAATTTAGACATATAGGCTGCCATTTGACAGCAGTATATTCTGAAATGTCTCATAGATATCTATTTTTGAATAAAGAGGGTGTCATTGAACAGTAGTGTCCTTCTTTCCTCAATGCTCCGTCACCCTGTGGGTTTTGTTTGGGTTTTTTACCCCTTTAAAACCCAGGCAGTGACTTGGGGGAGACCCTTGCGTCAGTTTTGCATGCAGAGTGGAAATGCGGGATTTCTGTAGGACGTCAGTTGTTACTCTGGGAAAAATACAAATAAAAGCCAAACCCGGAATGGGAGGAAGGTGCCTCCCTGCATGAGCACCAGGAGCTGCTGTTCCAGGAGGATCAGTGTGATCGAAGCCTCTCATCTTTGGGGGTCTTCGCATTGCCCTGGGAGTTAATTCTGGAGGTTTTGGAGGGGCTTAGGGGTTCTTCAATTAACCAGTCTGCGACAGCCTCTGTGGGCAGACAGTCATTGTTTCGTATTCCTTGGAGAGTGTTTGCAAAGCGGATTATGTTTTATACTGATTTACAAATCTTCCTTTTAAGGGCCTATATTTAGCTCTGCTTTCACAAAGCCTTGCAGAGGTGGGGCAGTGTTGTGGGAGCAGGAGGGAGCTGGTGTGGTTCCTCCCGGTGAAAACCACCTTTGTGTGGTGGTGCAGGAACTAAGGTGGGGTTTTCAAAGACTTAAATGTGACAAGGTACTGGCTGTCCTTCCTTGCCTTTGTAAATCGGGTTTTTGTTGTTTAAGAGCTGGAACAAAAGCCTCCAAAAATATTTGACTGTTAGGCAGCTGTCTTTGCAGTTCAGCACCTCAGGTGTGTGTGCCCTACTGTGTAACCAAGGAGTGGTGGCTTATGCACTTGTACAAGGTGAGGAACTCACTCCTGACTAACTGGCAGGTCCCTCTGTGAGATCCCAGCTTGTGATGGTGATGAGGAAGAGCGGGCAGAGCCTTGGAGTGGTGGAGGCATCCTGTAGGGGGAGCGTGGGTAGTTCTGCTGCCAACATTTTGACCCAGGGCAGGCTGCTTTGGGCTTTGACTGGTTACTTGGGCCAAATTTTGGTACATTCCCTGGTCAGTTCCAAACTTGATGTATATTTATCTCTAGGATTAGATGAAAAAGTATAAGCTGTCTCTAATGCTCTGAAAAAAAAAATGACCTGGTAAAACACTTGGATGAAATAGTCACAGCAGACTTGGTGCCAGTCTGTTGGAGTGAGGCTGGGACATGTATTTGCCAGTGATTTTGCTGGCTCCAGGCATGTGCCACAGGCATCCTTTACCTCTGTCTCACCTGCTGGAAGGCAACAGTAGGTAGGAAACGTGTTCTTTATTTTAATTTTCAATAGTGGCTTCATGTAATGACATTTAGGAAGAAGTTTAATAAAGGCCAAGGGCCTCACAGGCCTCCATGTGTGCTGGAGCAGAAGGAATTGTGGTCATGCTGGTCACGTACAGGTTTTGAGGCAAAACCCAGGAAACCCCAAGACCAGCCAGCATGGGAGGGGGATGGATAAGGAAAACAAACATTTTGGGTACAGAAATGTCCCCTGGGTGCAGAGCAGCCTGAGGGACCAGTGCTCTACAGCCCATGAAGGTTGGATTCTGGACAGGAGTTGCAAATCCGTGTCCCAGTGCTTTCCCTTGGCACAAGGATGTGATGGTTGTAGCTTGGCTGTGCATGGTAGCCAAGCATTGCACTGCTGCTGATGGATCAAGTCTGTGTGACAACTAATAGTAAATCATAAGCAGATTCAGGGTCTTGTCACTTCTTTCTGGGAAGAGGCAAGTCTTGTTTCGTCTTTCTGGGAAAAGACAAGGCTTGTCTTGTTCTGGGAAGGGACAAGCAGCTGGTGGTCAGCACAATCCTCGGCTGCCAGTGCCCAGCTGACCAGTCCTTACTGGTTTGTGTGTGTCAGCACAGCCCTCTCTGGGGGGCTGGACAGGGACCTCACAGGGGATGGACAGGGGTGCTCCCCTGGGAAGCTGCATCGGGGGTCTGGCAGGCACAGAGAGGCTGTTGGAGTTACCCACGGGATGGCCATGCTGGAAGAGGCACCTCCCCGTAGTGTCTCCTGCACCTCCCGTGGCTGTGGAAGAGGGGATGGTTTCCCACGAGGGTGCAGCAGGACCTCCTGCCATCGGGGGTTTATTGTCTCTTTTGCTGTTTGGTGGTGTCTCAGTTGTCTTGTTGGACCAAGGAGAGTAAAAATGTATCCCACGTTTGTGGAGGAGGAGGGATACCTTTGGAGAGGTGGTAGCATTTGGAAATCCCATAGATTTGTTCTCGTGAAAGCTCTGATTTATGGGAGTTTGTTCTAGTTTCGATCCATCAATGAAGGTAAGTTAAAGGTCATGAAGTCTAAAATGAGTTTACAATCAGTTCTTGGCAAGTCAGCATCTCCAGCGAGCCAAGGTGTATCCATAACCTCCCCTCCACAAGAATAGTACTGCCTGGCTTTGGCACTTGGACTAGCACTGAATTACAAACCCTCCCACGTGATGGATGCTGGAAATATTTAATTTATAATTTATTGCTTGCGGGGTGAGAGTGCCAAAGTGTCTGATGGATGCAGCCTGGGACCACGGCAGTGATCTGGGATGGGCACAGGGAGATGGATGCAGTGTGGTACCACATCAGTGATCTGGGATGGGCACAGGGAGATGGATGCAGTGTGGTACCACATCAGTGATCTGGGATGGACACAGGGAGATGGATGGAGTGTGGTACCACATCAGTGATTGGGGATGGGCACAGGGGGATGGATGCAGTGTGGTACCACATCAGTGATTGGGGATGGGCACAGGGAGATGGATGCAGTGTGGTACCACGCTGGTGATCCAGATAGGGCACAGGGAAGTCAACCTCAGCTCTGTGGATGCGGGAGGAAAAACCAGTCCTGAGAGCCAACCCCTGCCGCTAAACCGTAACTGCAGCGTTTGGAGTCTGTTCCCTTCTCGTCAGAGCAGCCTTGCTCTGCCGAGGCTCAGATGGATGGGAGTGACCTTCAGGAATAGCTGTGCTAATGTTTATTTTATCAGGGCCCAGCTCCGAAGCAGTGGAGCTGCTGGTTATTTTTAACCCAGGCGCTGAGCAGCTGGAGGCCTGGCTCAGCAGAGCCCAGTAACAAATGCTCTAAAGAGGGGCCGTGCATCATTGCTGGGCTGAGGAATGTTCCTGACAGAGAAGGCAGCACTGCTTCGTGCCTTTAACTCCTTCAGGATTCCTTGGGGCTCCATTTGCTCCTGGCACTGGTGTCTGGGGGGTTGGTGCTGCCAGAGTTGGGGGCTGGCATGGCCCCCACCCCTTGCCCTGAATGCAGGAGAGAGCCCCCATCCCTCTCGCTCCTGGAGCTCTTGCCCTGTCCCCATGCCACAGGGTGGGCGCTCTGTGTCCCCTGGGAGAGCTGCTTGTGCAACTCCTCATCCCTCCCTGTGCCAGGCCCCACCTCTGTCCCCACTCTACCCCACGGGGGTCCCAGCCCCCAGCTGCCTTTTTGGGTTGTGTTTGTGGTGGTTAAAGTTCCAAAGGGTAAGGGGAGATGGATCGTGTGGTTCTCCTGGGGGGTTTTCTGGAAAGGCTTTATTGGCCAAACAATCTTCTGCTGCTGCACGTGAGGCCTGGGCTCTGCTGTGCCCACTCCAGTTCCATGCTGGGAGCAGGAGCTGGGGCTGGAGCTGAGATGGGTCCTTGGCCTCCTGTAGGGGAAGCAGGGCCTGGGTTTGGGGAGTTCTGGCCATGAACCCCAATCTGGCTTGGGGAAGCAGCAGCTGTGTCTGCAGCACTGCACATGGAGATTTTATCTCATCCTAAAGATAAACAGACAGGGAAGCCAGAGAACGGGCTGTCCTTGGTGGGAAACACTCCCAGCTACCCATCCAGCCTGAGTCACGGCCGGGATGGGAGACACCACGATGTCAGGGTGACTGGGACCAGCCAGTGTGAGCAAGGTCCTCCTGTCCCACAGACTGTCCCCCTGGGCCTGTGCATCCATCCCCTCTGCTGGAGCTGCAGCCACTGTGGGACCCTCAGTCGGACACCACCAGCTCTCTAAAGGTTTTTGCGTTGGTTTATAGGAGCAGGGAGGCTCCCACCCTGTTTGTGGGAAGCGTGTGGGAGGGCCATTCTGGCATGGAAAGTGTTTATCTTCAGCAGAGCCTTGACCCTGATTCCAGGTGTGAGACAAATCCCCACTCTCCTCCCACATCCCTGTGTGGGATCCGGTTGCCCCTTCACCTGCCCCAGGCTGGGTGGGCAGCCCTGCCCGGAGCCTGGGTGTGCAAGATCTGTTGTGTTGGTTTGATTACTTGTAGTGTTCCCTCTCCAGTTCTCTGTGCTCAGTGTGGAACCATTCCTGATGGGAGAAGTCACCTGGGAAGATGCCTTGGGGGCTGAGGACTGAGCACTTTGAGGCCACCAGACCAGGCTGATTTGTGGCAGAAGGGGTGGCCAACGTGAGGCCAGTGTGGCTGCAGTGCCAGCCATGGCAATGACCCCCCACCTGAGTGCTGGGCTGGGAGAACTCACCTCCCACCCACATGGATGCTGGGCAAGGAGTTGCTGGTCCTGCTGTGGGGAGAGGATGTGCAAGAAGAGCCAGGTCTGGCTTTTAAAGTGAAAAATAGAGTTTTTATTCAGTGTTTGCATAGTTGATTTATATCAAGGTAATGTCCCATCCCTCCCTGCAGCATCTGCAGTGCCAGGACAGTTATCAAAGCCAATGCCTGGCTGTACCCAAGCAGGTTAGTTGCAGTATGTATTTATAGATTTGTTTTATAGGTATATGGTGCATAGACAGCTTTGTGCTCACAGTATAAAATCTCTCTATGGAGCTGCAGTCAGAGGATGGCGACAGCGGGGGCTGGAGGGGTCATTCTGCTGCTGCCTCTGTGGAAATGGGCTCTGCGTGCCGGGGCTGCCAGCACGGCACAGAGGAGGGGGCTGGCACGGGGGTCCCGCTGTGCCCAGTGCTGGGGGGCAGGCGGGGCAGGGATGTTCCACCCCACAGGGTGAGAGAGCAGCGGTGAAGTGAGCGACTGCCCCAGCAGCCCCAGACCCCACCAGCCCCTTTGTCCTGTCCGTGCTCCGGGGGGGAGCGGGGCATCGGTGTCGGGGTCAGGCTGGGCTCTGGCTCTCATCCTTCTGGGACCACCTTGGGCTAAAGCGGGCGGGGGGCCAGCGAGGCAGGGCTTCTGCAGCTGGAGGGCCACGCTGGCTGCTCACATGGGCTGGGGTGCGATGATGACGTTGCGGTAGCCCTTCACCCCCGTCAGCTGGTCGCTCTCAAAGTCCACCATCAGCTTCTGCAGCCCCGACAGCCGCGGCATCAGATCCATCCGGAATTTGGCCTCCGCCTGCGGCTCCAGCGGCTCCTCGCTGTGGGAGGGCAGGGAGTCATTGCGGCCCCTCACCCTCAGAGCCCCTTGTCCCCCTCCCAGGGCCCACGGTGCCGCAGGACAGTGCTGGGACCCTGGCAAGCAGGGAGGGTGGCCAAACCCCTTCCCCAGGGAGGTGTGGGGTAGGGATACTCTGAATCCACAGGGACCAGCATAGCTTTGGCTCCTGCTGTGCCCCATGACTGCCCTCCCTGGGGGCTCCAGACACAAAAATCCACCCCCACCCCATTCCCAACACCCCATCCAGGTGAAGGGGGGAAAGCTCTTACAGCTCCTTGACAAAGTGCCCGTCGGTGAGGCCGGTGCCCTCCACCACGAACACACAGCCATTCAGGGGCACTGCGAGGGGGTTCACCAGGCTGATCTCTGCCACCAGCTTCCGATTCTGCATCGGCTCTCCCAAAACCTGCAAGTAGGAGAGGTTGGACCCCAAGCACCACTGATCCTGGGGGCCATAGTGCTCCCCCTGCCCTGGGGCTGAGGCAGGACCTTCGGGGGATGCAGGTCCCAGGGGATGCAGCTCTGCTCAGTGAAGCAGGACCTGCTGCCCAAGCCCCAGGGGTAACCCCCCAGATGATCACAGCAAGTTATTCCCCTCAAACCTGCCTGGGATGGGACATTGGACCCTTACCCTGATCTTGATCTTTGGATTCTCAACAAAAATATCCCTGACAGCCACGAGGATGTCGCCAGTCTGGTGATCCTTCAGGAGAGCCACCACCTTGATGAGGTTGTCCTGGGTCAGTTTGTCCCTGTACTCTTCGTACAGGATGTGCAGGGGCACCCTCTTCTCTGGAAGGGGAAGCAGAGAGGGGTCAGCACACCCACAGCACCCCCAGCCCAGAACCCACAGTCCTGCACTGACACCCAGCTGCTGCTGGCACGGTTTGGGATCCCCAGGAGCTTCTCCATGTGCCTTTCAAGGATGGGGGAGCTGGGGTTCCCACAGGGCTGGGGCTCCAATACCGAGAGCCAGAAGGGACGTTCAGGGTGGGGGGATGGGAAGAAGCCATGTCCTAGGGCAAGGCTCCAGGGTCACACCTGCACCAGGGGTGTGGAGTGCCAGCCCTTGGCAGCCAGTGTGGGCACTGGGAGGCAGCCTGGTCCCTGGCAGCTGCCCTCACTCAGCCCTCAGCATTGTTTGTCTGAAAGGCCTTCAGGGATGGGGCTGTCCGGGAGGAAGGACAGGGAAGGAGGCTGAAGGCAACCAGCTGCAGAGCTGGCTGGAACAAGGAGCCCAGAGTGGCTGTGACCGTGAGAAATGGAGCCTGGCATTCCCAAGGCAGGATTTGAAACGCTGTGGCATCAGCTGAGGCTGTGGGGAGAGGAACAAGCCTGGCTCCCTGCACTGGCACAAAGTGCTGGGGTGCCCGAAAGGATGCAGTCTGGGAAGTCCTCAGGTCTGTACTCTGAGGCAGGAGCTGAGGGTAGAAGTCTCAGGAGCTCGTAATTACCGTTGCAGAGAAAATGGTGATGGATTAACTTTTGCACAGGAATGTTAAGCACCCCAAAGGCCACAGGGCTCCTCTAGCAGGGTGAGCACTTCTCCACTCCCCTATCCAGCCCTGCAAAAGGCTCTAAGTACCTGCTGGTGCTTCTGCCAGCATGAGCAGAGGCCCATCCCTCTCCCCTCCGTGGTGGCAAGAGCCAGCACATTCCTCATTCCTGTGAAGCAGCTCAACACCTGGCAGAGTGCCAAGCGCTGTGTTTGAAAGGGCCGGTGAGGAGCAGGGCTCGGCACAGGGTCAACATTTGGCTGTTCCAGCACAGCAGATGTGTGGCCTTTCCAAGCCATGAAGGGTCTCTGGCAAACCCACGTAAACCCAAACTCGTGTTTAATGACCAGATGGTGACATTCACGTGTGATGGGGTGAGGGAGGTTCAGGGGCTGTGCCAGGACAGCTCCGTAGCCGAACGCCCACCCAGGGAGACTCCAAGAGCTTCAGTGCTGCTGGCCAGGAAACCCAGTGCTTCTCACTTCCTCCAGCCTGGGACCATGCACTCAGGGTTGAGCCAGGCCAGTCCCACTTTCCCTGATGTGGGAAGATCCCACCAGAGAGCCCAGCCTAGCCCAAAGACTGTGGGAAAGCAGGAGGGGATGCAGACCAGTGCCACGGAGCGCCTGGGGATGGCAGCCTGGGTGTGCCCAGCTCGCTCCCTTGGCATGACAGCTACAGCAGCAGTGGTTTGTCCAGCTCCAAATGCATTTCCAGCCTCTGCCTGAGCAATTTCCTCACCCTCTCATAAAGATTAAAAATCCACAGTGGTAGTTAACTAAGGAGGACGTCCCCAAAGTGGCATTGCCTACCGAGCAGCTGGCCACAGGCTGACTGGACCCTGGTCCTGGTGAAGCAACCCCTTCACCACCAGTGGGTCTCTTACCTGCCCTGGGCTCGATGTCGATGTCGGCTGGGTCCGTGAGGCCGCACTGGGGCCCCACGGTGCCGTTGTGGCTGGTGGCACGGGCACACAGCGTCACCCTGCAGACACGCTCCTCGTCCGTGTTGTTGTTGACGACGGCAAAGACATCGAAGTCACTGCCCTTGTTTGCACCCTCTGACACCTTGATCCTGAGGTGCAGCCCCTCATCCTCCTCCCCAACGGATTTCTTCTGATGCTCTGCCTTCTCAAACACTGCCCGCTCCTCCTCAGACCCTGGGGTGCACAAAATTCCTGTGATTCCCTGGAGCACGGGGAGGGCCCGGTCTGGGCTGTTCTGCCCTGAGCCCTCCTGCTGTTGTTTCCCAGCAGCGACATCGCTCCCTGGACACCTCTGCCCCCGAAACCCTCCATACCCTCGGGGTATTTGTAGTTGTGGGTGATGTCCTCTCGGGTGTCCCTGCCTACGCTCTTGGTGCTGATGCTCTTCCCCACATCTGAGGATCGGATGCTCTGCTTCTCCATCCCATCGCCCTGCACCACCCAGTACACCACGTCGGCGTTCACCTCCGCAAAGATGAAGGGGATGTCGTACTTGAGCTGCATGTCCCCCTCTTTGATGGCTTTGACGGGGGCTGGCCCGCAGCAGAAAACTCCTGCATGGAGCAGAGCCACTGTCACCACCCCAGCGTTCAGCCACAAGGGGTGGCTGTGGTGGGGCGACCCAGCCGTGCCAGGGTGTGAGGTGGATGGAGCTTCTGTGTGGAGGACCTTGTACCTTCACTCTTCTCCTGGGGCGTGGGGTCCAGCGCCTGCCACCCATCATAGCCAGCTGCCAGGTCTGGACGGGCCATCCACGACTCCACCCAGCAGTGGAAGTTCCTGCAAGGGAAAGCAGGAGGTAGAAGTCTCAGCCTCCCCCAGCACCTGCCAGGCTCTGGGGAAGGGGCAGAAGTAGCCCAGGGGTGGCAGACTGGGGTCCTGCCATGCTGCTCACCAGATCTTGTCCCAGGAGTACCTCTCCTGCTCCCCCTTCTCGTTGATGTAGCGGTCAATGGTCAGGTTGCCATTTGTGTCATGGGCTGAGTTGTAGTTGGTCACCACCCGGCTGGGGACTCCCAGGCACCGCATGACTGCGGGGAGAGACAGGGGCTCGGGTTTGCACCACTCCCATCCCACAGAGCCCCAGGTTTGAGCAGCTCCTGTCCCATGGAGCCCCAGGTTTGAGCAGCTCCTGCCCTTCCCTTTGCTGCCAAAGGGGTGCCTGGGGACTGATCCCCGGGAGAAGCTGGTTCCCACAGTGCACGGGCAGGCTGGGTGGCACCTGGCTCTGACAGCCTGACGGGTTTGATATTGCAGCAAAAAAAGGCACAAAAAGCATCTGCGAGAGCTTTGGAGGTAGAGTGTGGGCAGCCGTGCTGAACCCCGGATTTCATCTCCCAGCTGTCTTTCACTGTGCAGGGAGCTCCCTAGGGAGCAGGGAGGCAGTTACAGTGCTTCAAAGGAAGGCTATAAACTCTGCAAGTCGCTGAAAATCCACTTTAGTTCTCTGCTATTCCTCTCCTCTAAAAAGGGTCTCGTCTGTCTGTGACACATCAATGCTCTCACAGGCAGCGTTTTCCTTGGGGCGAAGCTGCACGAACATATGCGAGTGTTTCCCTGCAGCAGCCAGTCTGGAATTGTTCTCCTCTTTTTCCCCCATCTGACTGCCCTGGTGGCTATGACATTATTTTGATCTTAGTGAATTCGTGACTTTATTGCAAACTTGGCCTTAAAGCCACTTCCCTCACCCCGGCCTGCCTAAGTCCCTCCCTTGCTTCCTGGCCAGGGAGGCAGTGCTGATTGAAAAACCCTTTTCTATAATTTTTTCCCCTCTATTTCCTGACAAACTAGAGTAACAGAGAGCTAATTGCAGAGGAATCATCGCAGGATGATTGCAGCTGTTCCCTCTGGACGCAGCACCAGGAGTGGCTGGAGGGCAGGGGCTGGGGTGGGAGATGGGGGGAGAGGGGTGACCCTGTCCTGTGGGGAAGGGGAGACCAGAGGCATCTGCTCTCACCAGTGCACGCCACAGCAGCAAAGACCCAGCACTGGCCGTACTTGACTGGCTGGCACCCGAAGTTCTTCCACCTCTTGAGAATATCCACACTCCCAATCCAGGCCATGGGGCTCATCCCATCCTCGTAGCGGTTGTCCCACCGCCCAAACAGCACCCCCCGGTCCTCGTCATTACAGTTCACCTGTGGCAGGAGAAAAGGGGAGGGATGGAGGGGCAGGAACAGGCTGGGGAGGGAGGGAGAGAGCCTTTGCCCCATTCACATGCACTGTCACCCACATTAGCATCCTATATCCATGCTGGGATGCAGGTGGACATGGTGCTAATTAGGGATGAATTTTAGAAACGCATGCTCCTGCCTGGGAATTTGGGAGTGATTATCCCAAAGCTGCTCCTGGAATGGTCTGTGCTATTTGTTTCCTCTAAAAAGGCTCTGATACATACAGGAGCAGTAACAGGGAAAGGATGTAAAGGGGAGAGGAAACACCCCAGAGAAGGAAAATGGTGTAACTGGCGGGGGGATGGCAAATGCTGTCTGTCACAGCTGTAGCTGGGGGGTGTTTGCACCCCAGGGAATGTGGGGTGCTGGGGCCACCCTGCCGGGTGCAGCCCGGACTCACCATGGCGCTCACCACCCTGCCAATGTACACGGGGTCGTTGCGGCGGGAGCAGTCCCGGTTCTGGTCCCGCAGGTGTTTGGGGTTTATGTCCAGCATGTTGAGGCAGATGGCCAAGACCTCATCCTCGAACTGGTGGAGAGCAGGGAGAAAAGGTTGTGTGAGGTCCCCACAGGGGCTCTGCCACCTCTGTCCTCCCTCTCTGGCTCAGCGGTGTCCCTGCCAGCAGAACTGCTGGGTACAGGGGCCACAGCTCCTCAGGGTCCCCTCCCCCACCAGCATCCACTGCATGATGTCCCCACTGTCCCCACTCAGCCTGGGAAGCCTGTGCGTGACCTCCTGCCTGCGTACTGGGGCTGGATCTGACTTCCTTGTAACTGCACAGGGCCAGGGCATGGACCTGACCTCCGGGAAAACCTATTTCCCATCACAGCTGAGTCACAGCCCTTCCTTGAATTGAGGCGTGGATCCTGCGGAGGATCCTGCGGGCCCCCAGCCCTGTGCTCAGGGAGGGTGGCTGAGCAACCCCTGTGCCCCGGGGGCTGCAGCTCGGGGTGTGGGCTCAGCCTTATCGGCGCGCCTGGCACAGTGCCCGGGAATGCCTTATCAGGCACGGGCTCCTGGCACAGCAGGGCCACTCCGATTAGGGACACATGGCCATGGGGCCCCCAGGAGCCATGGGGAAACACTCCCCTTGCCTTGCCAGGCTTTGAAGTCAGCACATTCCCTCTTGGAAATGAGGTTCCGTTTTCCTTGACCCAGGGCTGGCCTCCAGGGTGCTGACAGCTTTTGGGGTGCGTGCCTGTGAGGGGCACACACGTGGCACCAGTCCCTGCGTCCTGCAGCACCAGAGCTGCATGGCCTGGGTCAGCCAGGGGTCCCAAGGGTCCCTGGGGACCTTGCCCACTCACCTGGCCAAAGTTCCACGGGATGCAGAAGATGTAATCGCAGGTGCCCTGGTAGATCAGCCCGTGCTGGGACAGGACGTACTCACGCCGCTCGTTCTCGTCACGCAGGAAAACCGTGTCCTCTGTGGGGACAGCAAGTGATGGGGACACGGCTCTGCCCTGCACAACCAGCTTCCTGACCCCCTCCCTGTGGATGGATCCGGTGGGAAATGAGGCACCAGGGGCTGGAACAGCTCATGCCTTAAACAGCTGCTGGGGAATTTCGGCCCAGGTTGATTTGAGCTCATGGGAAAATTGTAGTGGGTTTGTGGTTTGCTTTTCATTCTTTCTCACGTCTCTGTCTTTCCTCCCTTTTATTTAATGGAGATGGATGTTTGCTCAGGAGGGGAGACCACCCTGAGGGTGCAGTGAGCAGTGGGAGTGGGTGTGCTGGCTCAGCACAGCCAAAGCCATTTCACTCACAGCAGCTACTGCTGTGGAAATCAACATTTACTGGAAATGTTTGCAGAAGGAAACCCCACACGTCCACCCCCAGTGCTCAGCACAGAGCACTGAGTTGAGCAGAGCTTCCTATGGCCCCTTATCTCTGCAGATCCAGCATGGGACGTTTGAGATCCAGGAAACCAGCCAGTCTGGGAGCAGGGGAAGGACAAGGGGAGAGGAAAATCCCAGGGCTGTTAAACCTTACAGCACTGAGCCGAACCTCCCCTCTGGGTCTGGCTGCCCAAATTTCACTAGGACAGTGATATCCCTGTCACTGAGTGCATAGCTGGGTGCCTGGGTGAGGATGGGTGGGAATGGGCCATGTGGGGGCAATTAGGGATAATTGGGGGCAACTGGGGGCAATTAGGGGCATTTAGAGACATTTCCCCTGTCCCCTGCCCTGCCAGGAGCTGGTGCTAGGGACTGCCCAGGGCTTCACACCAGCACCACAGTGGTGGGCACCATGTGGTGGGGGCAGCCTGGACAGGGCATTGGGTGTTTGGGGTGGTGGCAGAGGGGCTGTGTGTGTTGTAGGGTGGGGACGGTGCTCTTGGCCCCGATCTGTTGCAGGGATTGTGTGGAGATGGAAGCAAAGTGAGGGTTTCTGCTTAGATCTGAGCTCAGAACAGGGCTAGGGACACCTGGGATCTGCAGTGGGATGAGACCTGTGGTGGAGGTGCTTGGGGAGCATCTTGTGTTTGCCTGGACCTTGGGATCCCCGGACTTGGAGAGCTGAAAGCCTCACCTGGGTGCCAGGGGTTGAAGAGCAGGATGAAGTCCCCGATTTGGAAGCTGGAGCCCTGGTAGTCAGTGGAGGTCTCCAGGGTCATGCTGTAGCGGCCGATGCAGGCGTTGGGTGGGGAGCAGAGCGAGACAGAAAGGGACTCCCCTTCCTGCTGCTGGATCACGGCGCTCCAGCACGACTCCTCCGGGCAGTCAGTCAGGACAAAGTGGGAGCTGGTTCCTGATGTCTCATTGGGGCAGGGCCCTGTCAAGAAGGAATAGGTCAGTTCTGCCAATGCTCCAGGGTGCCTGGGAGCCCCCTGCCATGGAGGCTGCACCAAGGGGACCTGCTCCAAGCCCCCATCCCCTGCGGCAGCTGGGCGGATCGTGGCTGTCACAGTCTGGGAACATTCACCCCGTGGTTTGTCAGGTACCGAGGGCAGAGGGTGGCCCAGCTGAGGGGAGCTGAGGCATGTCTGTCACTGTTTGGGAAGGGACAGACTCACCCTGTGAGCATCTCTGGGCCAGCAGAGCACGGATGTGCTTGCCCTGGTGCTCACCCCAGGTCCAGGTGTCTGCTCTCAGCTGCTCCCGCCTCTGCTCCGAGCAGAGCTGTCGAGTCCCTGTACCCACACAGCCCACGCGTGGGGGCTGGCAGAGCCCGCCCATGAACCCCAGCCCCCCGTCATGGGTGCCCCACTAGGAGCGTGCAGCCTCAGGCGTTGCTGCAAACATCCCACGATTAGGGATGACCTCAGTGGCCAAAGCGCCGAGCCTGGGACAGCGTGATCCTCGCTGGCCCCTCCAAGCTGCGGCCATGGCCAAGCCACCTGCACCGAGGCAGCTCCAGGCCCGCTCCCCGGAGCGGCGACGCCCAGCCCGGCCCTGCAGCTCGCTGGCCCCGCAGTGCCTGGCCGGCAGCCGAGGCAGCGGTGCCACCGCTGTCCCCTCACCCGGCCGGAGCGCAGCCCCGCCTGGTCCCCGCCAGCCCTCTGGGCGGGGCGCCAGGCCAGTCACCAAAAATACTCGTGAACTCATGGAAGTGACACGGTTTCTCCTCCCGGGGAGGCTGGGCTGAGCTCACCGTGTTCTTTCGGCGAGAGCCAGCCCGGCGCTGCCGTAGGAGCCTGCCCCCTCCTCCTCCTCATCCTCCTGCTCCTCGTCCTGCCTCCACAGCCCACAGCACCCCCTGCTCCGGCACCTCAATGGGGCTCTGCCAACACGGCTACCGCAAAATTAGCTCTATTTTCACTCTGTTCTTCCTCCCCTCTTTCTGGGGGAGGCGGCACACGACCTCGGTGGCTCTGCTGTCCCAGGATGGGGGGACAGGTCTGGCAGTCCTTGCCTTGCCAGCTCCGGCCCCAGTGAGGAGCGTGCTGGGGCTGCTGCCGGTGGGGTGGCAGTGCCACGTGTCTCTGCGAGCACCAAAGCACCTTTGCCCTCTTTCTGCAAGCGCTGGGGCTGGGCTCCAGCCCAGAGGAACCTCTGCCAGCCCGTGCCCTGGCCTGGGAGGCTGTGCCTGTGGCTACTCCCCCTACAAAACCAGCCCGGGACTGCCTGGCTGTAGCATGGCCTGGAGAAACCCGGGGGTGGGAGTGGGTGGGCAGCCCCCACGGGGCTGCTGGGGCACCGAGGGAGCTGCTGTTTTAGGGTGAAGCTGGGAGGTGTTGGGTTTTGTTTTGTCACCAGAGCTTTTGGGATGGAAAAAGGAGAGTTTTACTCTGCGAGGAAACTTGGGTGAAGTTTTACTTTGAATTCTGGCCGGGTTGACTCAGCATGGTGCTTCAGCCCCAAAATAGCTCTTGCCTGAGAAATAGTTTCCTCTTAGTTTGCTCTGAGCTGGCGGGGCCGAGCCCCTGCCCGGCGGCTTCACCCAGCCCTGGCTGTGACAGTAACAGCCCAGCCCTGGCCCGGCTCGGGGGGGCTGTGCTGGGGGGGCTCCATGGGAACGTTTCCTCTCTCCAGGGTTTGTGTTTCCTGAGAAAACCCCGCTCCGGGGATGTCCGAGAGGCAGCGGGGCTGGGTGTAAAGCCCATCAGCAGGAATGCTGTGATACCCCTGGCTGAAAAGCTACACTTTGCTGATGTTTCTCAGAGGGGTGGGCAGGATCCTGGCCTCAGCAAAGGTCCTTGCTGGTGAGCTGGTAGCTCTGGCATGCCCTGAGTCTGGCTTGGCCGTGGGAGGAGGTGAGGATGCTGGTGGCTTTTTGTTTTATTTCTTTATCACTTTTCTTCCTCTCTCATTAAGGAGAGGAGTTTCTACCTTTTTCCCCTGTTCTGACATAAAAGCTGTGCACAGCACCATCCTCTGCCGAGTGGGGAACAGGGGCTGTGTGACACGTGCCGTGTCACAGCCCCCGTGGGAGCACAGGCGAGCCCTGGGGGAAGTGCAGAGGGTGGCGACACCTACACAGCCCTCCCTCGCCACACCGACGTGGCACTCACCCGTCGCGACGTTGAAGGTGAGTTTGTCCACGCCCTCCTCGTAGCCGCGGCCCGAGAAGCGCAGGGTGATGGTGAAGGGCTGTCCCCGCCGCACCACCAGCTGCTTGCAGCCCATGTCCGCCGTCCGGTGCTCCTGCCCGTTGCGGTCGCAGTGCAGGTCCCACGTCTCCAGCAGCAGCTCTGCCAAGGCAGTGGCACCTACAGCTCCGACCCTGGGACGCGCCACGCGGCCCCGACGCTTGGGAAGGAGGGGCGGCTGTCGCCCACCCCGAGCCCTGGGTCGGGACCTTGGTGAGGGGTCTGAGCCTCCCCACCCACACCGCCCTGTGCTCCCAGATGTGCCTGGCAGAGCACCTCTCCAGGAGGGCACCGTGACCGTGCCAGACTCTGAGCATCCTTCCAGGAGCGCTCTGAGGGCTGGGCTCCCATCGTGTGCCCTGTGAGAGGGGCACAGCTTTGGCAGCCAAGGTCACAGCGACTTTTTGCCCTCCTGATCCAGCTCTGTGCTGTGTTGTGCTGTGGAGCTGCCATGTGGTATCACATGTGCTGCCAGAGCTGTGCCAGGCCCGTGTCTCACGGCACCCAGCACCCGAGCAAAGCCCAGCACTCGGCTCTGCTCTCAGGGGGCCTTTCCCTGGGGCTGCTGTCTGTATGCCCCCACCCCAAGCACGTGCTGCTGAGTGAGCCCAGGAACGTCCAGGATGTTCCTGTGCCTCAGCCAGGCCTCCAGCAGCTTCACCGTGCTGTGGCTGCTGACAAATTGGTGAGAGCAAGTGTAGATTCGGTGACAGAGGGTGTTGGATGCCCTGGACATGTGCAAGCTGCTCAGCTCTGCTCGCAGCCCAGGCAGGGCTGTGCCAGAGCACCAGCAGCCGTGTCCCCGCTGCCCTGGGCACTGTGCTGGAGCGATGAGATATCGTTCATCATCACTCGAGGCCACTGACCCCTGAGTGCTCGGTGGTGACGTATTAATCACCACAATAAGCAAAAGAATTCTGTGCAGGAGAGCACACGGCAAGCTCAGTGCCAGCGAGGGACTGGGTAGATCAATGGGCAATATTCAGTTTGCTGCCTCATGCCACGGCTCTCCCTGGCCCTGTCCTTCCTAGTACCAGCTCTGGCAGTCACCAAGCCCTCCTTGGACCAGTGCCAGATGGGAACAGCAGCCCATGAGCTCACTGTTCCCAGAGCTGAATGAAAACACCATTCCTGGCTCTCTGGGCAAGGTGACTCTGCAGTACGGGCCCAGTGGAGGGCAGTGGGATTGTCACTGTCCCCACCACGATGTGAGAGCTGCTCAAACTGTCTGTAACTAAGGGCAAGGTCCCTGCAGCTGCCCCATGGAACTGTGAAGTGGGGACAGAGCACAGACAGGGCCTCTCCCTCCCTGCCTCCCCCTCTGAGAGCAGCACAGCCCTGTGCTACGGAACACGGACTGCACAAGTGGAATCTCCTGGTTGACATGGAGCCAAACTTCCTGACAATAAGCGTGTTCAGAGAATGGGAGCAGAGCTCCTCCTTGTCCCAGTCACCCTGGGGTTTTCATCCTCAGCAGATTTAACAAAAAGCAGATTACTCAAAGCACAGGTGCCTCTATCCAAACCAGTGGCTGCCAAGAGTTGGGTGGGAAGGGGGCTGCAGTTTGTAGCAGGATCCCAGGCACCCAGGAGCAGGAGCTGCCCAGTGTGTTCGGGACAAGAGGACACAGTGTTAAGCTGTGCCAGGGGAAGTTTAGGCTAGACATTAGGAAAAAATTCTTCACAGAAAGCATGACTGGGCATTGGAATGGTTTGGCCAGGGAGATGGTGGAGCCACCGTCCCTGGAAGGATTTTAAAAAAGACTGGATGTGGCACTTAGTACCAGGGTCTAGCTGATAAGGTGGTGTTAGGTCATAGGTTGGACTTGATCCTGTCAAAGGTCTTTTCCAACCTAGTAAATTCTGTGACTCTGTAGCGGCTCAGCTTTGTGTCTGTGTCAGTGTCTGACCCGAGGGACCTGCGTTGGTATTGCTACAGCAGTGCTGGGAGCCAGGACAGCCCGCGGCACTGCGGCACAGCCGAGCAGTGATGCCGTCTCACCCAGAGGGCTGCGTGCCCGTGGGAATCACACAGCCCCGCTTCCTGGGATTTTGGGGGCAGCTGTGTGGGAGCTGGGGGCTGTCTCTACCCTGAAGAGCCAAGCGTGCAGGATTCCCGAAGGCCCGAAGCTCTTTTTCTGCCTGAGGCTCCTGAAATCCCCTCACCCTGTCAGGACGCGGGCACACACTCCCGGCCCAGCTGTCCACCCTCCTCAGCCGGGAAATCTTTAAATAGCACCAAACTTCATTCTACGGGTACTGGCGACACCCGGGCCGGGGGAGAGCCGGGGGGAGGGAAGGGCACAGACCTGCGAGGACCCCGCACGGACCCCGCTGGGTCTGTTATCGCCGTCCCGCTTTAGCCTTTCCCGTTCCGCATCGCCCTTGACTTCGGCTGAGGGTCAGGGACAGGCTCCAGCCCCAGGCGGGCCGGGAGCAGCGCGGGGGCACCGGGCGCCGGCCGGGGGCTCCCGCGGAGCGGGACCGGGCCCGGCCCCTGCGGGTTCGCCCCGGTCCTACCTTCGGCCATGGTGCCGGCGCTGGGCGGTGCGGGTGCTGCCGGGGGCCGCTGCACGTCCCGGTCCCTGTCCCGGTCCCTGTCCCGGTCCCGCTGGCGGTGCTGTCGCTGCCGGTGCCGGTCCTTGTCGCGCTCCGGATGCCGGGGGAGCTGCCCCTCACCACCCGCTGTCCGGCCCC
>VZRO01002550.1:42617-61807 GCA_013397915.1 Daphoenositta chrysoptera
AAAAAAAAAGAAAGAAAAGGAAAAGCAGCAGCCCCCCCGGAGTCCCCCGGGACCCCAGAGCCCCCGGGTAGGAGATGGCCCCACTGCCAATCAAGAGGAGGGGAGAACAAGGGGGCGGAGAGGGGCTGCGCGGCTGCCAGCGAAGTGCCTGGACTCGGGACTCTTTTCTCCTTATAAAGTTCTCTCCCTCCTCTGGCGGTGTCCCCATCCTGGCCGGTCCTGGTGGCATGCGATTGTCGGGAATCGCATCCCCTTCTCGTAGCTGCATCCCTGAGAGATGGAATCTGGAGGGAAAACGTGTTGACAACTGATGCTGGACAGCAGATGTGTTGGAAGCAGCGCTGGTTGCTCTGGGACATGGAAGTGTGTGCACAGCAGTGACCAGCAGATTCCCTGGAAGTCCCTGCCCCATGCACTGGCCATCCCTCTCCTTCCCCAGGGTTCCTGCCTCAGGGTCTTGCCAATGGTACCACCTGGGGCTGCCTGGCGTGTCCCGGCCCTCCCTGTGTGTCCTAAGGGTCCCCCAATGCTCTAGAGAGCATCTATCAGGGACAGGGCTGGGACCCCACACCTCCACGGGCTCTTGGGGTTTGGGAGTGCACCAGTACCTCAGCAGCAGCATGGCTTGTTACGAACAAAGCCTTGAGAATTTTCTGGAATAACTTTGTTCAGTTATTGGTTTTCCTCCGTGTGAGTTAAGCTGCCCAGGACCAGGACCCAGGATGGGGAGGGTGTTCCTGGTGGAGCCCTGAACTGACCCTCCTCGTTTGGCCCTTGGACGGGTGCAGGATGCTGCAGCCTGAGCACTGGGAGCCCTCCTCAGCCTGCCAGGTCCCGTCCTGCTCCCCCAGACCCCTCAGCTGCTTCCCCTCCCAGATTTGGTGATTGGTGCATCACTCCAGGGCTGCTGTGGGCCATGGGACCTTCTTGTGGATGGTGCTGTCCTGTAAGATGGTTGGGATCCATCACCCGGTGTACTCAGGGTCACCCCACAGGGGCTGTGCCCTGCTGAAGCCTCACTGAGTGGAGCAGCTGGATCTGCCCTCCCCCCACTTGGGGTGGCCCTGGTGAGGGGCCCCCAAATGTGGGCAATGCTCTGCTCAGGCACACCAGGGCACTGCACCGGGAGGGTCTGCAGCGAGACAGACAGCTCCTCCAGCTCTGCAAAGGGGTTTTTGGTACTGTCAGAGTTGGTAAGCTCTGAGCACGCCGAGGGGAGAGACCAGAAGCCCCATGTGCAGGGGGCTCCTGGTGTGTCCTGCTCTGGGGGCACATGGCTGGTTTTACAGAAGCGCTGCCCCGCAGTGCAGCCATGGCTGGGGGAGCCCCCTCCTCCATCACCATCTTTAAGGGAGGTGGGGGGGGAGGTTGGGGCAGGAGCAGCAAATCCTTGCTGAAAGAAAGCTCAGGACAGCTGGTTTTAATGGAAACAAGTCATGTACTACTCCACCATGTATTTGTATGGGCCGGGGGTGTGCAGGTGGTGGTGGGGGGCCCTTGCCAGGTGCACCACCAGTGCCAGCAGGGTCCTCCTCACCCCAGCAGTGCTGCCTCACTTCAGAAAGATCTGCAGAGGAACAGCCTGACAGTGCTGCCCTGTCAGCGTGCCCCTGTCATGCCGGGGTCCTGCTCTCCTTGCTCAGACTTGAGAGGACACGCTGAAAAAGTCACCCTCTTGCTCTTCCCAGACCCCTTGGTCCTCGTGGGCAGCACTGGGTCGAGTTGTTCCCATGGATGCAGGGAGGGGTCAGTGGGGGCGAGGGTCCCGCGGGCTGCCCATCTCTCTGAGTGTCAGGGCTGCAGGAATTGCTGTCCACTGCCAGGCCACCGTGATGCCTGGGGAGGGCTGGTGGCCGTGGGAGCTCCCAGATGGGGTCACCTGCCCCGAGCTGGCCTGGCTCCCAGGGCTGCTTCCTGGGCACAGGAACCTTTGCCACCGGTGTTGGCAAGTGCCAGTCTGTCTGGGCTCGTGCTGCAGGGTGCTGCTTCAGCTCTGCCTGCACAAGCCCACTCTTCCTCCTGTACCCAGTGTGAACTCTGGATGCACTCTGCAGCGGAGGTGCACGCTCGGGAGGTGCTGTTTGCTTGAGTTAATGTGTGACAAACAGCCAAAGGAGCTCCGTCGGCAGTTGAGGAATTGGAAACGGCCATTTCTCACTCGGCTTGGAAGCACGAGCAGTTTGTTTTGTGAGGGGTGTCGGGGTGTGTGGGATGAGTGGGACTGGGCAAGCTGGGGTGTCTGGTGCTGGGCAGGCTGTTGGGACTCTCTTCTGTCTGGTGTCCTGGCCAAGCATAGAGTGGGAACGACTCGCAGTACCTGTCCTGGTACCTGCTCTGGCACCTCGGGCAGAAGTGGTGGGAGACAAGTGCCTGGCTGTCCCCTGGGGCTGTCTCCCAGGGCTATCCTCTGGCTCTGTCCACTCAGGGCTGTCCCTCAGGGGCTATCCAAGGAACCCTGGGCTTGGTCCCAGCACCTCACCAAGAGGAAACCTCCCTTGTTTCCAGCTTTAGTGCCCACTTCACTCACCACCTTGTATCGCGGAGGCATCTGTCTGCCCAGGGACTGGAAAATGCCGCCCATGGTAGGCCAGCCACACTGCTGGTGTTATTTTTACTCTCCTTACTAAGACAAGGTTGCATTAAGAGGGTGTTTGCACTGCTGAAGCCCAGAATAACTCCTCATTTGCTCAAGGTGTTCAGTGCAGGACTGCGACTTTCCTCGCCCCCGCCCCGCTCCTGGAGCTGCTTCAAAGCGTGCCGGTCCCTGCAGTGCCGGTCCCCGCACAGACAGAGCCGCTGTTTGCTCTGCTGGGTGTGTGCCGGGGCGGCTGCAGCCCCTCCAGTGCCCGCACATCCTGACTCAGTCCCTTGTGCAGGCAGATAAACAACCCTTGAAAAGGGGCAGTGTCTGCTCTGAGTCGCCCTGTTAAGTCGTCAACCGGCTTCAGGAGCTCTGCCCATCTCCTGCGGTGCTTCCCGCCCCGGGTACCCCCCAAACTCAGCCCTCAGCCGAGCCGCCGCTCCTGCAGCCCCCCGAGGCCGGGGCACCCGTGTGCTCCTCGGTGGGGAGCCCGGCATCGTGCCGGGGTGGGGGTCTGTAGGGGGATGTGACTTCACGACTGAGTGGTTTATGCCCACGGTGGCAGGGCCAGCGGGGAGCTTTGGGGGCTGTGTGTGGGCATCCTGGCATGCAAGATGCAGCAACTACCCCGCTCACACCTCTGATCTGTGAGCATGGAGAAGAACTTCCCAAAGCTGGGACGAAAGACCTGTAGCTGCTCCATAGGCGGTCGGTGGAGCCAAGGGGCTCGGCAAGAGCCGCGGACAAGGGTCCGTGAGGGCACGCAGGCTGGGGCGAGGGAGGGTGGGCTTGGTGATGGCAGCACGGGCAGTTTGGCCAGGTGAGCTGCTGGCTTGGTGACGGCATCACGCTTGGTTCGGGGCTCTGGTTGCCACAGGCAGCTCTGGCGCTGGGCCAGGGGCTGAGCAAGGCGGGCTCAGCGCAGCGCGGCGCTCCCGAGGTGGTGGGGTTCGGAGCTGGCATAAAGGGGGGCTTGTTCCCAGCTGTGGGCAGCGGCCTGCCAGGCTAAGCAGTGCAGGGAATGGGCAGCCTTTCCTTTGGGAGGAGAAGCGGCTTGTTAAGGAAAAGCGGATTGTTTTGCCACCTGGCCCCCCAGGCAGGCGTGGTGCGCTCCGGTGTCGCAGCCACGGGGCAGACGCGGCCCGTGGTGTTAAAGGGCAGGGGGAGGGAGGGAGGGATGTGCGGTGGTGCCGGACGCTGTCCCGGGCTCTGGCTCCCAGATCTCGGCACAGGCTGAGCCAGAGGCTGTTCCCGAAAAATGCGGAGCCCGAACCAACATGGTCTGGAGGGATCAGCCAGCAGCTGATAATCAGCTTCTCTTGGGAGTCCTGGTGCAAGGCAACCCCTCCCGCTTCTAGGGGGGATTCAAGAGGAATTCATTATGTAACTGTCTTTGGTTTTAGGCGGAGTCTGCATTTTTATTTAAAAGAAATTAGAGAAAAAATCCCTCTCGAAAATCTCCGGGATTATTGGGTCTGCAAGCACGGTGGGGGCAGGAAGGCTGGGGCTCCTCTGGCGAGGCTCCCAGGCAAGCCCCTCGAGGTGGGTCCTGTGTTGGACAGCAGCAATGCATGCAGGGGAGATGGATTCTCCAGCTGTGCCTTTCCTTGCTGGTGGCTCCAGGATGGCCACAAGGCCAGTCCTGCTGTGGCAGGGTCCCACAGCGCTCCAGAGTGGGCTGCAGGATGGGCTCGTGTCCAGTGCCAGGATAGTCATGAGCCAAACGCAGTGTTTTGCAAACTGATCTGGCTGTACCTGGTGCAAGCTGAATTCCAGCCTCTGGCTGTCATTTCCCAGCAGTTTGTTGGAACCCCCCCAGCCCTCCCTCCCCAGGGCGCCTCTCCCTGCAAGGCACTGCTCCCCGGTAATCCCTCACCACCTTCTCACCTTGCAGTCTCCAACAGGTCTGCAGGGGGAAACAAGAAGTGTCTGTGCTCCCCAGTTGGTGCACAGAGTGTTTGTGCTCCTCCACGAGTTTCCGTGTCCAGATTTAATGCCCGAAGCAGGGTGATTCCCCCAGCGCTAACACATGAGCCGTGCCTGTCCCCCATGCAGGTCACCTGTGCCCGACTGTCCTGTCATCATCTTCCCGGGGTGGGTGTCTGCAGGGCCCCTGAGCACGCCCTGGCAAAGGCGTTTTCCATCGATCCCTCGGGATGCAGCACAGCTGGGATTTTGGAAAGCAGCTCAGTTGACCTTTCCCTGGCCAGCTCAGATCAGATTGAGTTATGTCCAGCCCTTGGAGCTCTACCCTTTGGCGTTACCCTTCACCCTTCCTGTTTTCCTCTGGTATCGCTGGTTTCTTTGGTTCTCCATTTCTTATGGCTATCCTGCAGCTCTCCAGAGCTGCCTCCTCAGCTCAGTGAGGACAAGACCTCTGTTTGCTGTGCTGGAGCAGGCACTTGGAGATGATGAAGCTTCTCTGGGACACCTCTGCTCACAGCCACGTCCCAAAGCCAGGACAGAGCTGGTGTCCTTGTCCCACAGCTCAGCTCCCTTTTGCACCCAGAGCTGCCTCTGTGTTTTCCTGCTGAAGCTAGACCCACTGCCCTGGCTGTCACCCAGGGGGACAAATCCAGGCATGACAGCGTTCCCAGTGTGGCACAGACCAAACCCCCAACCTGTGCTTCTGAACTCCTGTGGCTGTTTGTGGCTGCACCCCAATGCCAGGGGCTGCCAGGACAGGAATGGGCCTGCGGTGGCTCTGCTGGCACCAGAGCTGCTGGGGGGCACATCTGGGGGGCTTTGCAGCTCCCCACATGCTGTTGTCACTGCATCTCTGCCTTGCCCCCCATTTCCCACACTTCCTCCTAGACTGGGACAGGGCACAGCTGGGGCAGGGAGCGTGGGAGCCCCAGTGCCTTTTGCTCTTCCTCTTCTTTTTTCCTTCTTCCCTCTGTCTTGTCATGATTGAACTCAGTGACCCTCCAGCCCCCGCAATTTGTAGGGCAGAGCTTGATGGGAATCTGGTGGTGAGGAGGAGGAGAAAGAGGAGGAGGAAGAGCACAGTGGCTGTCTCTGGTCAGATCCCCCTGCTCTGTGGCAGCCCACACACTGTCTGCTCTGCTGGAGAGGGGCTCAGGAACCACAGGGGGAATGGCTGCCCCAGGAACTGCCATGGGGAAGAAAAGGTCATTCCCTGGGGCTGGGATCTGTGCCTGATCCACAGGCCCGCCACTTCTCTGGGCTGGTTTCGTCACCTGCTGCATCCAATATTTTTGACCTTTTTTCTTTTGGAAAAAAGTATTTCCTGGGGTCTTGTGGGAGCTTCCCTCCAAGGCTGGGCAGACTCCAGTGCTCTGCACCCAGGCACTGCCAGACCCTGACCAGCCCACACTGCTGGACGCCCACCAGCCCACACTGCTGGATCCCTGCCAGCCCCTGACAAATGATTTTGCCATTTAATGAAGGAAAGGAGACATTGATTAACTCCTGTACTTGCCTTTCTGGAAAGGTTATGGCTTAATTGGTCAAACTTGGGAGTCATAAATCATGTGCTGGAGGATCAGCAGAGATAAGAAAATTTTTGCAGAATGTTGCAA
The DNA here is from genome assembly GCA_013397915.1 of Daphoenositta chrysoptera. Taxonomy (NCBI): domain Eukaryota; kingdom Metazoa; phylum Chordata; class Aves; order Passeriformes; genus Daphoenositta; species Daphoenositta chrysoptera. The sequence continues at coordinate 48,741 of VZRO01002550.1, forward strand.
AACACTTTTGGTAGGCGGAATGGAGGGATCCAGGTGTGCCCACCCAGCTGTGGGGGCTGATGGCTCTTCAGTGCACAGGACTCTTCCAGGGAAACGATTCACCCTCCAGCCACGGGCCGGAAATTCCCCTTTCTGTTATCGGTTAAACTCAGGATTTGCAAAATATCCTTTTTTATTTTACTTATGGAAAAAGAAAACAACAGGAAAGCCATTGTTTGCGTTGTTCTGAATAACCATAATTCCATCTAGTTTGAAAAATGACTCTGTTTCTTACTGGAAAGTCCTATTTCTCCAACCTAAAAGCTGTAATTGAGGGGGATACAGCAGATCAGCTCTCAACAGAGCGGAAAATTGAGCAAGGGAACTGTCAGGCTTGGCTTGGAATGATGCTGGATGGAGAAAAGATTTTTGGCTCTGGCAGTGAGCTGAGCCCCATCCAAGTGGACACGGCTTGCACTGGCCACATGGGATGGGGAGTGGGCACACTCAGCTGTAGGGCACGGAATGGGGAGCAGGGACATATCATGAAGAGGTAGAAATGTCCTGGCTCGGTGACCTTGGTGCCGTTCAGGACGTAGCATTATTGGAGAATGGGACGAACTCCAGGCTCACACAGGACAGGCTGTGCAGACCTGTCCGGGGTCTCTAGGACAATGACTTTTCCAGCAAAAGGAATGGGATGGACTCAGTGACCATGATTTCAGTGGAGCAGGCACAGAATTGTCAGTAGGGAAATCACTGTTGAGCTGGGGAAGATGGAGTTTAAAAAAGTTGTAGGGAGAAGAAAAGCGCAGACAATCGGGTAGGAGCCGGAGTGGTGACAGGCAGGAGGTCCTGTGACAGGGCAGGGCAGGGCTGGTCCCGTTAGTGCTTCGTGAATGACCCAGACAGGAGGAGCGTGGTGCCCGCGGGGGGCAGCTGGGGCCGTAACCTCCTGAGAGGAGCTCAGCGGGGCTTGGCTTCGGCATCTGGCAAAAACAAGGCTGAGGGGGGTATGAGTGATGCTCAGCCAGACTGGGATGGGCGAGTGCCCTTTGCATCCCGCAGGGTGCGAGCCATGACCGTGCTGGGCTGGGAGGGGGAGTGTGTTTTTCTGGAACGGCCTCCGAGGCAGAGATCGCTTCTCCTCTGATGTCTCTTGATTAGCTCATGCTGTGGCTGCCCAGGGGCGGCCGGCCGGTGCCCGGCCCCGACAGCGGGGTCCCGCCTGCCGTCGCCGGCTCCCGGATGCCCAAACGGGCGGTGCGGGGACGCGCCTGCGGGGACGGGGTCTCTGGGGAACCTCAGGCCGCTTTGGACTGGGATCAGCAAGGTCGCACCCAGGCCAAACGGGTCCCAAAGGCTTCAGGACAGCGCATTCCCAAAACAGAGTGGAGAGGCTGGGCGGGATGACACCACTCTGCTCGTGTACTGCGAGGGAGAACAGGAGACTGAGGCACTAAACCCTTACAAAAGGGTCCTTTGAGCAGGACCAAGGTGCTGGCAGCAAGCAGGAGAGCCAGGCTGTGGGCACAGCCCATGTGGGGGGCACAGGGGACCTTCTTGGTGGCACCAGCTGCCTGTGGGCACTGTGCTGGGGTGGTGGGAGCAGCTGGAGCCTGGGTGAGAACCCCAGCACCGGGCTCTCAGTGGCACACAGCTTCTCATTCTCCTCCACCAGGACCATCCAGGTGTTTCTCTTCAGGTTTATTAACATTAATGGAGTTAGTCCCTGGTTAATGAGCACACCCAAACCCAGGGCTCATTGCTGGGGCTCAGCCACGGCTGCAGCAGCAGCACAGGGGACACAGCACAGCAGGGAGAAGAGTCAGTGGCAGGAACATCTCACAGGTCTGCTCTCCCCTGGGGCGTTCCAGGCACAGCTTCTGATGTGGGAACCCTCCCTACTGCCTGAGACAAGGTACAGGTAGGGATAAAGGCACTTTATGGGAGGATTGCTACATGTCTGGTAGATTGTGAATGAGCCCTGTGAGCTGGTGATGGAATCACTGCTCATCCACAGCAGGGAGAGAACTAAGGACAGGGAACCAAAGATTCTGGGACTGAGGGTGGGGTAAGAAGTTCCAGAATCCCACCTCTGAGCATGGGAAGTCTCATCCAGTTGGTGATTGAGACTGACACAGCTGGACAGAAACAGCCCCAACTGGAGGAACTGGTTACTTGGCATTTGCTTTAGCTGAACTTTCAGCATGGTGGTTCTCCAGGTAAATGATCTGGTGGGCCTTTTCAGAGGGGCAGGGTGGTCTGGGATTCTGGAGGTCCCTGGGCAAAGACAGGCTTGCTGCTGGGGCTTCTTCCATGGAGTTCTGTGAGTCTGAGTCTTCAGAGGAGAAACTGCTCTGGCTGGAAACCTGGAAGTACTGGGCAGCTTCTGCCCGTGGCCCCGCTGGTGCACCAGCTGTGCTGGGATCTGAGGCAGCCCCATGGGGCACAGCTGTAGGACACGGTGGGTCAGCACCTGGAAAGCGTGTCCAGGGAGGCAGGGTGAAGGGACGCCTCCGAGGGGGCTGGCTGCACTCCTGGGAGAGGTGTCCTGCTGCTCCCAGGCCGGCTTTGCTCTTGGGTTTGGGATGGGGGGTGTCAGCAGAGATGTGGTGGTGAGAGGTGCGGGCACCCTGGGGCCCCAGCTGGCAGTGGGGCTGCAGGGAACTCTGCTCCACACCCAGCGTGGAGCCAGGAGCGGTGCTGGGCTGGGGCTGTCCTGGCCCCTGGGGCTGTCCTGGCCCCTCAGTGCTGCTCTCTGGCTGCTCTGCCAACCCCCTGCCCCCCAACACCGCTGGCTTGGGGCTGGGGGCTGCTCTGCATGCTGGGGCTTCTGTGTGAGGGGCTGCAGACCCTGGGCTGGGGGGCCTGGTGGAGTCTCCCTGCCCATCAGCTTGCGCTCCCCAGGCCTCCTGCAGCTCCGCCAGCATCTCCTCCAGGATCTGCCGGGTCTCCTGGTACCTGTGCCGTGCCTCTGTCCAGGCTGCCAGCCCTTGGCTGCTCTGCATCCTGCGCACCTGAGCCTTCATCTCCTGCAGCTTCTCCAGGGCGAACTCCACTGAGAGCTTTTGGAAGGATCTCTGCAGGCACCGCAGAGCCTGGCCCTCCCCGCGCTGCGCCCGGGCCGAGCACTGCCGGCAGTCCAGCTTCAGCCCCGCCACCTGCAAAAGAGGTGAGAGCAGCTGGTTTCGTGGCCACCAGCAGCACCGTGTCCTGCAGGGGAAGATCCCCTTCACTCACCTTGTTGGAGAACCGGACGAGCTCCTGCAGCAGCTCCCGTTCTGCCTGCCGCCGCTCCAGCTGCTTGGAGAAGCTCATCAGCTTTGTCTGGAAAAGGGCTGCAGCCACTTGGAAGGCATCTGCCTCGGGGAACGTCGTGGTTTGGACCTCAGCTGCCTCCTGGCACAGGGTCAGGCCACGCTGGTACCGAGCCTGCAGGGACGACAGGAAGGAACAGGCTCCACGCTTGGGAATGGTGCTGACCTGGGATATGTGCACAGGGTGATGTGCTACAGGCAGCGCTCAGCATCACCATCACAGATGGATGGGAAACACTTCTGGGCAAGAAGAAACAAAGGGATAGGATTCTCCAAACCTCTGCTCTGCCCTGGCCTGGTTCAAAATGCACCAAATGCACCTGTCACTAGTGGGGTCACTGTGCCTCACCCTCCCTGCAGTGTACATGACTAAAGGGCCTACACATCCAGGGGAACAGGAAGATCCTCATCACAATGTTATTTGTTGTCTGATGGGTGCCCAGGCTTTACAGGGAAAAGGAGCTGCATGGATGGAGTGCAGCAGGGGTTGGGGACAGCAGTCCCAGCCTGGCACACATCAAGGAACAGCGTAGCCACCCCCTCACTGGAGCAGGACTGCCCAGAGTCCCCACAGTGCTGAGCTTGACAACAGCAGCTTGACAACTGCAGTGTGACTCAACAGCTCGGGGACACCCAGTTCTGCCCAGAAGCTTCTTTCCAAACCCAGGGGATGTCTGTGACAGAAAAGCCCCTCCAGACGTACTGTGGCCTGGGCGAGGAACTCCTTGAAGTGCTCGGTGGAGCTCTGGCAGCTGTCGGGACTCCACTCCTCGGTGCCCATCTCCTGCAGCCGCGCCGCTGCCTCCCCCTCCAGCCACGACCCCAGCTGTGAGAGCGGAACAGGGATCAGGAGGGGCTGGCCACGGCAGCAGCGTGTCCTCAGCACCTCCCCTTCCTGCCCCGGCCGGGCATCCCAGCCCAGGCTCAGTCACACACAGTCGCCCGTAAGGAAGATCAAAGCTCAGGCAATCCTGCCGTTCTCCACGCTTCCGTCATCGTCGGAAACAAAGGAAACGTGACCAAAACCCTCAGCCACGGAACACCACAGAGGGCAACTTCAACTTGAAGCAACCCAGGGACACCCAGCTCACCTTGCCAAACTCGGTCTCGAGCTCCCGGACCTTGCGGAGGAACTCCAGGCGCTCCAGGCAGCTGTTGGATTGGGACACGAGGTTGTGAAGTTCTTCCTCCAGCTGACTGTACAGTCCCTCAGCCAACTCCATACCAGTCCTGGGGGTTGGGAGGAGAGTGGCCGTCAGTGCCAGGTACTGCCAGGTGAGCTCACTGATGCACAAGGTGGAGGGGAGCAGGTCTCTTGGTCAGCTCCTGACGCCAGCCCTGCAGGCACCTGGACATCTCTCCATCCCATGGAACAAATGGATGGCAGGGACCATGGGATGGGAAAGCCTCGTCTATCAGTGCAGCCCAGCCCCGGGGAGCAGGAGGGAGCAGCGGGTCAGTGCTGCCTGATGCACGGGCTGTGGAGCAGCGTGGCACGGCTGGACCAGTGCGGCATCACCAGATGGGAGCAGCATTGCTGGCCGAGAGCGACATCACCGGGGGAATGGAACGGCCCCATTACAGCACGGCCGGGTGAGTGTGCCACGGCTGGATGAGCAACAGCACGGCCAGATTACGGCACCACTGGACGAGTATGGCACGTCCAGGTGGGGCTGACATCACTGGATGACTACAGCATGGCCAGAGGAGTACAGCACGGCCGCACTACGGCATCACTGGATGAGTGTGGCCAGACAAGTGCGACATCACCGGACGAGCACGGCACGGCCGGATGAGCGCAGCACAGCTGGCCGAGCGCGGCACGGCCGGGACTTGGCCCCATCTAGTGGCTTTTCCCGAGCCCAGCCCAAGGCATCGCTGCCGGCATTGCAGAGCAGTGACAGATCTGGCCTGGCCTGGGCCAGGAGACCCTCCCAGGGATCTGGCACCAGTAAGGATGAGGGGACTCCTGCAATGGGCTGTCCCAGACGTGCTCCATGCTTCTAGAGCAGGAGAGAGCATGGCAACATGAGCTTGGGCTCATGGGGAGCGGGCTGTCCGTGCGGAGGTGGCTCTGTCAGCCAGCAGAAGCTGGGGGTCCCTGGCACTGGCACCCCTTGACCAGCAGAACTGCCTGTCCTACCTGACGTGGTCAGAGGTGCAGAGGCGAGCGGCCTCCCTGCGCAGCCTGGCCAGCACGAACCCGCCCTCGCGCTGCACCCGCACCAGCTGAGGGTCACTCAGCACCTTCTGCATCAGCTCCTGGTGCCTCCTGATGCCCACAGCCGCATCCTGTGGAGGGAGGGAGGGTCTTACCTGGGTCTCAGCCAGCACAGGACGGGTACCTGGGGCTGCAGAGGGGACAGGGAACAGCCCCATGGCCCGGAGCAGCCAGTCTGGGAGGGGTTATGCCAAGTTTTGGGCAACTGGAGTAAAATGTTGCTGTGGCTGCACTGCAGATGGGCACTTTGGGAATGTCCCCAACCTGTGGTGCTGCCACCCCTGTTACCTGTGTCCCTGCCAGGGCGTTGCTGTTCCGGAGCTCCTGGATGCAGCGCTGCAGCAGCTCCGATGCCCGCCTGAGGCCGGCTGTGAAGGGATGCAGCTTCTGTGGGGGACACACACGGAGGGTCAGGGGGGGCAGCCTGCCCATGAGGAGAAGGAGGAGGAGGAGCAGTGCCAGAACAGAGCAGGGAATACTGTGAGGCACTGGGTTAAAGCTGATGAGGAAGGGAGTGTGGAGGGGGATGGGCAGCTGCAGGCAGGAGCAGGTAGGAAGGAGCTTGACCCTCCTGTGCTCAGAGCTCTCCTTTTCATTCCCCTCTCCCAGGCCTTCCTGTCGCTTTTTCAGGGATGTGGGTGGGACATGTAAGACACAGTGGAGACAGAGGGACACAAGGGAGGTGAGGCAATGGCTCATGGCGTGGTAACAGACACCTGGAAGAATTGAACCCACTCGCCGTGGCAGTAGGGGAAGGCACCGTCCAGCTCTGGGGGCAGCTGGGAGCTGTCGACGTGGCGGCCCAGAGCCTTCAGCGATGTCAGGGTCTCCACCTGCAGGGCACAGGGCTTGTAAGGCTGCCTGGAGCAGGGAATAACCCCCTACCGCCCCAGCCCAGGGGACAGGGACAGGCTCACCTGCACCCCAGACAGCCTCTCACGGTGGGAGACCAGCTCCTTCTCGGCCAGGAGAAGCATGCTGTGGATGCAGCCTGGAGAGACGCTCTGTGGGAGGCAGGGGAGAATCACCAGGGCAAACCCCACACACAGCCCTCAGGTCACCTATGGCACTGCTGGGGTTTCCTGGGTCGGCTGAGGCTGGTGAGCTCATTGCAAAGGAGAAGGCTCACTGGTGTGGGAGATGGAAACAGGTCACTCAGGCCATGACCTTGTCCCAGTGAGCCAGTTCATGAGTGAACCCCTTCTCTCACACCAACGACACCTCTCCATGTGAGGAGCATCAGGGCCAATGTCAGTCTTATCAGGTGTGCAAAGGCCAAGTGTGCTGTGGCAGGGGGGGCCCCATAGCACAGGGCACTCCTGTGGCACTACCTGGGCACTGGCACAAGGCCTCTGCCAGGACAGTGGACTGTCACTGCAGAGCCCATTTCCTGGTGAATTCACACAGCAGGATGCTGGAGGGCTCTTGGTGATGCCATGGTGCCGGGTGATGGCAGGGCTGGGAAGGGACCTTTGGGGATCGCATGGCGAGTGGGCACAGGGGAGGCTCCGCGGGACCCCCGAAGGGTGGCAGCACTCCCTCCCAGACAGGGACACCCCTGGCACGTCTGTGGCACAGGCACACAGAGCCCAGAGTACCTGGACGGAGCGGAGGGCCGAGAACAGGACGGGAGCGGGCGGCTGCTTCCTGGCATCCACCACAACCGTCAGCCCAACGTCCTTCGCTTCTCGCCTCTCACCGTTCTTCACTTCTTGCCTGGTGAGGGGAAACACAGCAGGAGTGGGGGTCCTTCCCTAGGGCAGGACCCTCTCAAAGCCCCCTCCCACATTCTGTGCCCCCAGGCAGGCAGGAGCCCACAGCCACAGGTGGTGCCTTGTCTCTGTGGGAAGCCCCTGCCAAGGGCTCAGAGCATGTGCTTCTGGCAAGGACATGGTCCAGGGTCCTCGGGATGTGCCCAAACCAGCGTGTGTGGGATGCTGGGCACCCATCCTGACTTAGCCTGGGCACTGCCTGGGAGCCCTGAGCCAGGCAGCAGCTGGGGGTCACTGGCAGGTCCTGCTGGTCCTTACCTGGGGAGGGAGCAGAGGAAGAGGATGAGCCTCGCCAGCTCGGCAGCTGAGCACCACGCAGCCCGCCAGGCACTGCCACTGGTGGTCACCAGGAGGAGGGCCCTGCCCAGCCTGTCTGAGCTCCCTGTGGGGAAAGGGTGAGCGATCCCTGTGGCAGCAACCTCCCAGACCTGAGCACCCCACAGTGGGCTGGGGTACCCATCAGTGCTGCCTCAGCTCAGGGCCCGCCATGGTGCAGCCCCTCTGGCCCTTCCAGAGGGGGAGAGCCAGCCCGGGGGGGCTGTCGGCATGAACGCCTGGAATTCCAGAGCTGCTGGGGACGTTTTTCCTGAGAAAAAGATGGGTTTTGTTACTGCTTTTTGATTCTTGGGAAAAAGAAGGAGCCAAATGTTTAGTGTTTGGCAGCTAAAGCTGAACAGCTTCACTGGAGAGGAATGGTGTGGGAGGGCTTGGGGCGGCTGGGACTGGGGCAGCTGCTCTGCACAGGCTGCCTGCATTTATGATTTTAATGTTTTTGCCCAGCTGAAAGGAAATTTTCCGCTTGGAGTATTTCTGGCCTCCAGCAAAGCCCTGAAACCTTCCTCTAGAACAGCCTCTCCAGCAGCCTGTGTTTCCATCCAGAGGCCTCTCCCGCCCATGCCCCGGGCTCGCGGTGCCAGCAGTACCTGGCAGGCAGATGATGCCCGAGCGCAGCAGCCCAGCGTGCAGGTCCTGCCAGGCTGGAGGCTCCCGCCCAGCAGAGCCAGTGCTGGGCACAGAGGGACCGTTCTTGCAGCTGGCACTTTCCAGGGACCGTTCTGCCATGGGAGCAGCAGTGGCTGCATTCGTACCTGTGCACGGGGATAGAGGAGAGAGAAGCTGGCGACACTCGGCGAAGCAGGGGAATAGCAAAGCCCCAGCAGTGCCTGGTCAGGCACCGCAGCCCCACAGGATGGTACCTTTCCCTGCTGCCCTGGCTCTGCCCATCCTGGGCGAGTAGATGGCCGACATCTTCTTCCAGGCCCCCTCGTGCTGGCTGGTGACTCTTTCATCCCCGGGGGCTGCCCCGAGCCGCGCACCCTTCAGGAAGGAGAACTTGTGTCTGGAACCTGGGGGGAGCCGGGGGCTGCCCCGCTGCACCACCCCCCCTTGCCCCGGCACCCCAGGAGTCGCTTGGCGGGACTGGCGGGTGAGGAGCGTGGGGCTGCCAGCCCCCTTCCTGTGCTGTGCGGGGGTCTCCCGGGGGGTGGCAGGGGGCAGCTCGGGGCCGGGGCTGTCCGGCTCCTCCCGGATGGCTGCCATCAGCCCAGAGCCGAAGCTCACCGGGTTCTGCAGCGCGGCCATGTAGGAGTCACGTTGGCGGCCCTTTGGGCCGTGTGGCCCTGGCTCCTGGCTCAGCTTCCTCCCCAGGCACGGGCTGCAGGGACTCTCCTCTGAGCTCAGGGCTCCCCCACAGGGCCAGGCGTCTGCTCCCGGTTCCCCATCCACCCAGGGGAGCATCACCTCGGCCCCAGCCCTTATTCTCCCTGGAGGGCAGGTGAGCAACAGGGATCTAGTCAGGTGGTCCATGTCCTCCTGGGATTGCTCCAGCAGGTCCACATACTCCCCCTCCAGGTTCTGGCTGATGATTTCACTGAGGCTGGGCACGGCCAGCGTGGCTGGCTTCTTCCGCAGCCCTGCCTGCTCCACTTTGATCAGTCCCGGGTATCGTCCCTGGCTCGACTTCCTAGAGGTGGCCTTGCAGCCTGGGATGGTGCCCACAATGTTGCTGTAGGGCGTGGGGACATTCGCTGCGCCATGGGGCACAGGTGTGCCGGGGGCTGCCGGCTCAGGTGCGGTCTCAGGAGCAGGTTCAAGCCGGGCACCTGCGGGCACAGCGTCAGCTCCAGCCCTGGGCTTGTCGGTGAACTCGGGCGTGGCAATCCGGCTCCACGGCAGCGGGGTGACGCCGTTCTCGGTGGCCACCAGGCAGGTGTGCAGGGGAGCTCCTGCCCAGCTGCTGTTCACCTCCTCCAGCCACGCGTTGGTGAAGAGCAGTGCGTGGGTGGCCTCGGGGACAGCTGTCTCCTCCACCGAGCTCAGGTCCAGGGAGAGGTGCTTGATGGTGACACGCGCTGCGTGCTCCTCGCAGGGCTCTGCTTGCAGGTAGAAGTCCCCGGGGCGCAGCAGGAGGGGGTTGAGCGGCGCGAGGTGCACGACCACCTTCTCGTGCAGACACAGGGGCCAGCCTTCATGGAGAAAGATGCGGTTAAAGTAGGGAGCCTGGGAGGGAGGAAGAACACAGCGCGTGAGAGAGCCCTGCCAGCTCCGTGCCTCCCAGCTACCCCCACGCGCTCTCGCTGCCCGGCTCTGTGCTTCCCATGACGGGGATGAAAGAGCCTGGTGACCCAGTGCGTGTCCCTGAGCCAAACCCCTGCAGCAGAGCCCTGCAAGCCCACCCCGAGCCATGGCTGTTCCCGGGGTGTGGAGTCTACCCACGTGCTTACAGAGGGAAAAGCCCTGCTTAAGTCTCTCCAGGATCAAGACTCCAGAGTCCCCCTGCCCTTATTGCAGGGACCACCATGTGCTGGACCAGTCCCAGGGAGCTGGGTGTACCATGGTCCCCTCTGCAGGGGGAGGATGGGACAAGGAGTGGACGTGCAAGGAGGGACCCCACAGGTCAGCGTGCCCGTGTGGGCAGGACTCCTTAGGGCAAACCCCCCGTGTCCGGGAGTGGCTCACGGGGGCACCGTGGTGGGGCACGGGGGCTTACACAGGCCGCCTGCCGCAGGCGCTCGAAGAGCCGCTTGGCCGGGATGAGGAACTGGAGCAGGCAGCAGAGCCCATCCCCCTGGTAGCTGGTCTCCAGCAGCCGAAACACCTGGCCCAGGACGGTGGGAGCAGTGGCTTCGAAGGGCGGGTAGAGGGCCTGGAGAGCGCTTTGCACCGCCGCATCCAGCGACCCGGCATCCTGCGGGAGGGAGGAAAGTGTCGCTGGTGGCAGAGTGGCCCTGCAGCGGGGACACCGTTCTCCCTGACCCGGTGCCTCTGCCCACCATCCCGCGCTGTGCTGTGCCACTCTCGGGGCCCTGGGATGCGCACACTGGCAATGCTGCTGAGCTCGGGGGCTCCAAACCCTCCTGGGGAGAACCGGGAGTGGAGCACAGCGAACACGGCGCAGGCGGGGCGTGCGGCACGGCGGGTCCGGTTCCCAGCACCGGGCCGTGCTTGAGGAGCTGGGATAAGCCCCGAGGCAGCAGCTGCCTTGCTCGGCCGCCAGCCGTGTGGAGGCGGAGGAGCCGCAGCAGCAGCCGAGGGGTTAAGCGGAGTCAGACCAGACAGATCGCGGGGCTGTGCCGGGCTCCGCGGCTCGCTGCAGGAATGCCGCAGATGGGAGGAAGGACAAACATCTGAAGATGGATAGGGTGTTTTGGTCGAGACTCATCGCTGAATTCGCCAAACTCCAAGTTATTCCTGCATTTTCTGGGAAGCGTTCAGCCGCGTCGCATCCCGCCGCACTGCCCCAGAGCGGGGTGAGGACACTGGGTCTGTGCCACGTGTGGAACCAGCAGTTCCCAGTTCATTCTCTCAGTGCTGCAGGAGCTGTCGGCTGTGTGGCACGGCTGGTACACGGAGAGAAGCCATCCCACGGCTCCCGTGACGCCCGGACTGCGCTCCAGGCAGCGCAGGGATGACTTTGGCACAGCTGTCAAGGGGACCCCATTGGTGAGAGGGGAAGAGGAGCATCCTCCAAGCAGCTGGGTCCTGCTCCCGGAAGAGCGCCCAGGAAGTCCAGTGGGATTAGCTAAAGGTGAGCATTAGTTTCAGGCAGCTAATCCCTGGTCCAGGAGCCCATACAGAGACAAAGGGGCCACGGTTAATTCAGCTTAATTAGTTTTAATGCGCTTTAGCTAAAGCACTTTGCAGTCATGCTCTGGTTAATTCTTCATGACTTTTTTTCCATGTCTCAGCACAGGAATCTCCTGCCCCTGCACCTGACAGGAGAAGCCAGAGAGCTGGGCAGAGGAGGAGGCAAGCCAGTCTCTTCTCAGGGCCCTGATCTGCCAGTGTGTTTCCTGCCCAGGCTTTCTGCCCTTGGACCTTTCTCCTGAAGCTTTGTCTTACTGTGCACAGTTCCTAGAATGGACTGGAGACCTTACTCTGGAAAATCCCAGCACCCCACTCCATGTTGCTCCAGTGGGGCCCTGGTGCAGTTCCACCTCCGTGCCCAGCACTGCCAAGCTCAACTTCCTCCCCATCCCAACACCGAGGTGAGAAGCCACAACAGCACGGGAGGATCCATCCAGCTCCAAACACTGCCACGAGAGATGAGCCAGAACTGCCTACCCTGCCTCCAACAGTCTTTTAAACCCTTCCAGGGATGGAGACTCCACCATTGCCTGGGCAGTCCGTGCCAGGGCTTGAAAACCCTTTCAGTGAACAAAATTTTCTCTAGTATCCAGCTGAACCCTCCTCTGGCACCACTTGGGGCTGTTTCCTCTCACCCTATCACTCAGGACTTCATCCAGCGGCAGGGACTGTGTGCGCCAGTGTCAGGAGAGAACCAGGGACTGATGGAGGCACCAGACACAGTCAGGTCGTGCTGGGGAATATTTTGGTCTGGAATGACCAACTAAAAATGTTTTCATGGAGTGTCACAAAGCACTTCATCACTGGGAGAGGCTTTTGGGGTAACCATGGTGCAGTGGCTCCGAGTTCGTAGGCGAAGCCACATCCGGGCCGGCCAGGAGCCCATAGGAATCCAGAAGCAGCCAGTTATCCCAGTGCCTCCACCCGCTGCGCGGGAGCGCAGCCGGAACAAAGGCATTAGGGAGCATAAGGAGATTTACATTTGCAAAGCTATTTCCATTTTAATAAGCCAAAGTGCTGTTAAATAGAGATTGATATTTCTCCCCAAATACCCATATTTTTAAAGCGGTTTACACCAACAAGACGGGCTGGGCTTTGGGGTTTTGGTGCGGTGAAGTTGTTTAACCCATGCCCAAAGCCACAGGGTGACTCAGCTCCTGCTCCTTTCTCCCCCCTGCTCAGGAAGGAGAGCGAGTTTTGAGCCTGGGACCAGTCCTGAATACCAATTCCTCTGCCTCTCCGGCAGCTCTTGCTGTCACCAGCTTTGGCAGGACACGATGCAAGCGCTCAGCCCGGCCCGGAGCGGGAGGCCGCGCTCAGCGCAGAGCCCGGGGCAACGGCACGTGCGGCTGCGGTGACGAATGATCCACTCGGTCTGCCGAGCATCCATCCACCCATCCATCCATCCATCCACCCATCCATCCATCCATCCATCCATCCATCCATCCATCCCCGGTGCTGGCAGGGCCCCCACGGCAGCTCCCACTCGCTGCACCCACCCCTCTGACAAACTTTGCAGGGAAGTTTAAGCATCGCGGGATGCAGCCCCGCACACACCTGCCCAAGCGGCCACGTCCTCCTCCACACCTGATCTCCAACCTTGCACTGACCTCCACCTCCACACTGACCTAACTCCGCCTTCACACCCACCTCCACCTTCCCATCTGGTCTCTGCCTTCCCACCCACCT
>VZRO01002550.1:62175-77353 GCA_013397915.1 Daphoenositta chrysoptera
GATGGGATCGGAGCGGAGGGAGAAAGAAACCCCGTGGGGTGGCAGGAGGCGGCTGCACCGGGGGTCCTCCCCCAGCGCCCCCCGTCCCCTGGCCCCCGAGCAGCTCCAGGCGGAGGGTCCTGGAATACACGGGGAGCACGCAGAGCTGCGTGTGTGTGTACATGTGTGCGGATGTGTTCATACGTGCATTTGGTGTGGGGATGCCCTCTTTTCCAATCCACCCCAGGTCAGTGTGATCCCCCGGCACTGGTCTGTGTCCCGGATAGATCCCGTGGCTCCCAGTTCCCATTCCTGAGTTGCCCCAAAAGCGCAGCAGCAGGACAGTGAGTGCCTCTCACTGTTCCAGGGATGGGAAGGACCTACTGAAGGGCAGGATCATGGGATTCAGCAACCAGAACCGTACAAAAACAACCAGCATGAGAGCCAAAGCCACAGATCTGGTGTCTCCTAAGGCAAAGCGCTGCTTCACGCAGCCCTGCCAGTCCTGGGCACAGACACCTCTCCCAGCCCCAGGCACTGTGGGCACAGTGTCACCAGCTCTGCCAGCCCTGTGCACAACGTCCAGCACCCGCAGCCGCTCTGCCCCTTGCTCAGGCTGGAGTCATTTCCACTGTTGCATTCGTGGGAATGGGCTCAAGGCCGGGACTGGGGCTGGGAAAGGAGACAGGACCAGGGCGGGTGGGACGGCCACAGCGTGGGCTGCAGGCTGCCGGGGCAGTCTCGCTAGTGAACATTTGTCCAGGGATCAGCGAGCGGCCAAAGGACACGCTGTGAAAACAAGCCGAGACGGGAGGAGGTGCAGCTGGGCTGCTGGCGTGTGGGAGGGAGGACGGCGCCAGCGAGGCCTTCGCGTTTGCTTCCCATTTCCTTGGGAGCAGCCCTCCCGCTGCGCGTATGGATCACCAGTCCTGCAGGGGCTCAGCACCAGTGGTCGTGCGGGTGGGCAGGGGCCTGGCCACGGGTACCAGGCTGGGGCACCCGACTGAACCCACCACAGCACTGGCCCTTGGCCCCAAGCCCCTGCTCAGCATTCCCAGTGCTAACTGGGACCAGCTGGGCAGCTCCCCATCCCCACCAGCAGCCAATTGCTCCTGTAATTGTGTTCACTTAACCAGCTTCAGGTTTTTCATAGTTCCCCTGAGTGCAGGGGAAGGTGAGCTCAAGGCTGTGACCTTTTTTAATTGCACGGTCACCTCTGAAATGAACCCAAGAGCTGTGGCTCTTGCATCTCTTGATGGACACCAGGGCCAGGAGAGGTGTTGAGGGCAGGGGGGAGGAGGACAGTGTGACTGTCCCGGCACCAGCACATTGGATCGATTCCTCTGTGATACTGGGGAGCAGGAAGAGACAGATGTGGATCTGAGCCCGGAGGGACCCCACCACCCTGCACCCAGAGCAGCAGCTCCCCACCTGCACCGTGAAGTGTCCTTTGCCATCTCTGCTCAGCTGGACCACCCTGCGAGGGTAACCAGGCATGTCCAGCCCTGCATTCCCACATCCTCTAAAGCACTTCCCCATGCCCTCCAGCCAGCCTCAGACAGCAAGGCTGGGAGGCAGGGTGCTGGGGAGCAAGTCCAGCAAAAGGCAGAGCTTCTGGGTGCCACCCGGGGTGCCCCCGGGGCCCCTCGCGCCATGAGCTCACCCTCCTTTGCTGCTCCTGTTCTCCATGTCCTGTTTGTCCCGAGCAGCTGCTGGGACAGGCTGCATGTGGCCTCTTGCCCTGCCCCTCTTCCGGCACAGAGCCACCATTCAGATCCCCCTAGCCTCTGCCCGAGGTCACCATTCTTGCATTTTTATTTTTACTTTTCTGCAAAATCAACCCCCTCGGCTCTCTGTGTCCCCTTTTGTGTCCCATGAGGCTCCCAGACTGTGTCACGAGCTGGCGTGCTGCGAGAGGAGCCCGCCTGTCTGGGGGAGTGCAGCCCTTGGTGGGGGGAGACACGCTGGCTGTAGTGCTGGTCCCAAGGGTCCCCTGGGATGTCACTGGGATGCTGGGGTGGAGGGAGGGTGAGGGCAGTGAGCCCAGCATCAGGGTTGGTCTCTGGGGCTGGCTCCTGGCGGGATCCTGGTGGCTCCTGCCCACATCCCCACATCCAGGGGCCTCATCTGCTGCTGGCTGTGCGAGCTCTGGGGTCCCCCCGGGTGTCCCCGCTGCCTGTGTTGGATGAAGTGGTTGGGACTGGCGTCAGCAGTGACCCCGCGCAGGCCCAGAGCCCTCCCGGCTCCAGGAACAGCCGAGGCTGGGTCATGCTGAGCCTGCAGCTGGGAAAACAACCGTGGAGTAGCCCCCACATGTTCCCCAGCTGTATTTTTAGTTGCTGCTGGGTCTGAGGCTGTCAGAGATGTGCAGGTGACAGTGGACAGTGTCAGGCTGACACCACATGCGGTGCAGTGGGCAGGAGCCGCAGCTCCCCACACCTTGATGACAGGGTTTCTCCGAGCTCTGGTGAAGTCCCTGTTGGTCTAGGGACAACCACAGTTGCCACAGGTCCTGACCACAGCCCAGTTCTATTGGTGACAATGAGCTTGTCCTGGCTGGAAATGGGTGAGGGAGGTTTTATTTTGGGCTGACGACTTCTCTTTCCAAGTTCCCTCCAAATCCAGCCAGGCTGCTCTCACTTTTCTTGCTGAGTCCCCGGGTTTTCCCTGGTGTTTCCCCAGCCCACATACAGCTGCCAGTGGAAGGCTGGTGAGCAGCAGCAGCGAAGCTTTTGGCACTGGCACAAGCTGCCAGGGGAATTCCCGGGCTGGTTATTGCACTGGGGAACACAGATGTGTCCAGATTTCCTTGCAGATGGCAAAGAAGGTTGGTGTCCTTGCTCACTCCCAGCCCAGCTCCTGTCATCCCTGGGTTGCCCCAGCACGTGGCTGCAGGGGGTTTTGAGCCATGGCATCATGCAAGAGATGTGGAAAGAGCTGGGGCAGGATGGGGAACTGCCCACACGTGCCGAGGAGTGTGTGAGGCCAGAGGGACTCCTGACCTGGGGAGCACGGGGTGCCTATGGACAGTGGAGAGAGGGGTCTTGACCTGCAGTCCTGGGCAAAGGACAGCAGCAGCACAGGGCTTCTGCAAGGCCCTGCACTCCTGGGCTCCTGGTTTCCATCTGACCATTCCCATTCCTTCTCCAGCAGCCTGGGGGAACCAGCCTTTCCCCAGACCCCACACTCCCAGGACAGGCAGAGCAGCTCAGCGGGAGAAGCCTTTACCTGTCTGAAGGGCTGGGTCAGGCAGGGCAGGATTTCATGTCCCTTCCCCTCTGTCAGCACTTGCAGGAAGCACTACTGGGGCCGGCACATATGTTGAGCTTTAGATGTGGTTTTAGCTGTTCCTTGCCAAACGTGGCAGTGTTTGGTCAGGGTTCGGCTCTTTGAAGGCTTTTTTTCAGTTCAACTTCAAAATTTGCTCAAACCCAGGGGAAAGACTTCCTGGTTTTGCTTCCTCTCTGTTGTACTTTGTTGTACTCAAATTTCATTTCTCCTTATGGAAGAGTTCTGGTTCCTCAATGCTCCTCCTGAACATCTTGAGTGTTGTTTTGAAGCAGCCCTTCAGGGAGATGGGCTGTCACCACGGGAGGTTTGGCAGCTCCTGCTCCAAACTGAGCCAAACCCAGCAAAGAGCTGATGATGGGTGACAGGCAAGGTTACAATGCCAAAGAGGCTCTGAGTGGGGATTTGCCCTTTTGCCTTTCTCCTCTGCTCTTGGATGCTTCTTTCTGGGCAAAAGGAGCTCTGCCCATGGGCTCCTGGCTCCCAGGGATGGATTGGGCTGGCACTGATGGAGAGTCACAGCCTGTGGGTGGTGATGGTGGGTGCCCGTGGGACACAGCCCTTCCCCGGGTGGTTTGTCCCTCTCTGCAGGCACTGTCCTTGCCATGTCCCTGTTTCCCAGGTCCCAGAGGTGACGGTGACTGTGGTGCCACTTTCCAAAGCCGTAGCCACTCATACAAGCCCAGTGGGCATTTGCTGGGTGTCTTCCAGGCAGCCTGCAAGTGACCCTGCTGAAAAGTCGTGGGAAGAAAGGCAAAGGGGAACAGAGTGCCTTGGTCTCTTCATCCTTGATCTCCACGTGCCGAGTTCCTCCAGCACAGGCAGCCAGGACTCCGTGGCCTCATCCCTTGGGGTCTCCTGAGGCTGCAGCACCAAGGGATTGCTGTGCTTGAGCAATAGCTGCATTTCACAACATCCTTAATTGGCTCAGGGATGTTGCCTCTGGCAGCCAGGACTTCCCTGGATGCAGCATGAGATCTGCCTGCATCAGCAGCCATGGCTTTCCTGTGCCTGGACCCCAACAGGAAATGAAAGTAACTGAATAATTTCTTCTTCCCTCACTTTTGTCCTGCAAGGAGAGATCAGCCAGCCCAGCTCTCCTGGCTAGGGTGACACAGGGGTGCTCCCCTCTCACCCCTACCTGGCTGCACCCTGGCTCCTGCCCCTGTCTCCAGCCATCGTGACAAGAGCTGTGACATGTCAGGCCTCAGAAGTGCTGTCTTTGGGGCTTGATCCTGTGGTGATGGATGTCTCCTCCTGTGAATGGCTGCTCCGTGCAGGAGCTTGGAGATGCAGGGCACCCCACTGATGGAATTGCCCTGGTGCAGCTGCCCAGCCCAGGCAGGTGCCCCTTTGCCAGCCCTGCTGGGTGTGGGGGTCCCCGGGGTCTGCTCACATGAGGTCAGAAGCTGTGACCTTCCTTCTTTAGCCATTGCTGTGCCCCAAGGCTGCTCTGGTGCCTTTGACAGGTCCGTGGTGTGACAGCAGCAACCCACAGAGTAGCCGGGAGATCCATGGGACAGGGAGAGAGATGGGGAGCAGCAGGGCTGGGACACTCCTCCTGGGCAGCCCGGGCTGCTCCCAGTGCTCCCAGCTTTTGCTGGGTGCAGGCTGCAGGAATGTGGCTCTGTCAGGCTCAGTTGGCAGTGCCAAACCCAGCTCTGCTCCACTGAGCATCTGCTGCTGCTGCAGGCAGGGACCTCTGGCACTGACAGAGAGCTGGAAACTGGGCTGTTGCCTCCCAGTTTCCACTGCCCTCCCCGCCTCCGAGGCACCAGGTGTGCCTCTGTGCTGGGCCGTGCCATGGTGCCAGCAGCACAGAGGAGCAGGGCGGTGGCCAAGCAGGAAGTCCTGGGGACACCCCCCGTGGCTCCGCACAGCACCCTCGCTTGCAGTTCCCGTTTTTGCAGGGATATAAAGGTGCTGTGGGCAGGGAGAGCCCAGCACAGCATTGCAGGAAGCCAGGATGGGAGTGCAGAGCCTGGCGGTGGCTTGCGGGGCGCTGGCCTTGTGCCTGGCACTCACCACAGCCACCAACCCCGGCTTCGTGGTGAGGATCACCCAGGCAGGCTTGGACTACGGTGGGTTCTGCTTCTGATTTCTCTCCTCACAGATGTGCTGGTGGCAGAGGTGTGGAGCCAGGTACCCTGTGACAAGTGCAGGGTCCTGGGGCGGGATGGGGGATCCTCAGCCATGGGTTCCCATGACAGGAGTAGGGGCAGGATGGGGACATCCTCGGACAGGGGTGCCAAATGCACCATTGCCCAGGGCTTCCCTGTTGCACCTGTCTGCCCCCCACCCCACAACTTGATGGAGCCGCTGCAGAGGGGACCAGCCCTGTGGGGCCTCAGGGGGCTGCAGGCAGGCAGTGTTGGGGGCTGGCACAGCAGGAGCGTCCTGGTCCCACAGCACATCCAGGCAGCCGAGCTGTGAGCCCTGGAGGAGGGAGCTGCAGAGGAGAGAGGAGGTGGGGAGCTTCGGGGGGGCAGTGACAGAGATGGATGGGCCCCGTGCTGGTTTTATCGAAGTAGGCAGAGCCCCGGCTCCAGCAGAGCACAGTTATGGATTGAAATACACTGTGTGAGAAACAGCTCATTTACCCAGCAGCTCTGCCAGCCGTGTGGGAGAGAACGTGACTCCCCTTCTCAGATGGAGGCAGGGGTGCAGCACCCACTGCTGCCGTGCTGCTCCCTGGGACATAAACTCCATCCATCCATCTCTGCCTGCTGGCAATGGGCATGGAGCAGCCCAGTGCCTCGGACCTCTCACACACCTCACCTGGTTCACAGCCTGGAGAGTGAGGACAGGGACATCTCTCTCCTTTCTGTGGCTACCACCTTCCCCTGAGGCAGCCAGCAGGGCACCAGGCAGCATTGCCTGTGTGCTCACAGGGCTCTGTGCATGGAGGTTTACTTTAAAGCCAGTCTGGGAGGTGGAAAGCAGCCAGGGCATCACCTGTTTCCTTTGATCCTTCTGCTGGGCGCCCGGTGTGTGCTCCAGCCCCTGTGGCAGTGGTGGCAGTGACGCTCTCCCCGTGTCCCTGCAGCCCATCAGCAGGGGATCGCCATGCTGGAGAAGAAGCTGGCCCAGCTGAAGCTGCCAGACATCTCGGGCGACTCTCGTGTTGGACGTGTGGGGAAGGTGCACTATGAGCTCTACAGGTGAGCCCTGCCAGTGTCTTGGAGCCACCCACTGCCCCCCAACCCAACCCAGGCAAGGGGCAGAAGGGGTGGGGAGGGTGGGGAGTCCCCAGAGCAGTGAGGACCATCCTGTCCCTTCCACAGCCCCCTGAGATGTTGGCCCTGGCCTTGGTGCAGGCAGGTATGTTCCCGTTTCACCCCTTGCCCAAGGGAAAAAAGGGAACCAGGGTGACAGCGCTCTGGGTTTGGGTGGATGGTGAGCAGTCAAAGCCTGGGTGGTGGAAATGGCCTTGCCTGTGGGACCAGGGCACCCGTTCCTATGTGGAGCATGAGCCCAGCCCCTGTGGAAATGCCACCTCCCTGCTGCCCCAGGTGCCTCTCTGTTCCTGCTGTGCAGGGTTTGGAGCTGCCGTGGGTGGCTGCAAGGGCCACATTCTCGAAGGTGCCACTCTGCCCTGTGTGACCCTGCCAGGCATAGCTTTGCAGCAGCAGAACTGCAGCTGGAGATGCTGCCAGTGCAGTGACTCCACTCCCTCTCTCCTTCCCTCTCTCCCTTCCTCCCCAGCCTTGTGCTTGGGAGGGAGGAACCACTGTAACCTGACTTTTCTTTACATTCATGTGTTTTTAGACTGCGCCTTCGTGATTTCCACTTGCCATACTCACGGATCACCCCCATCTCCAACGTGGGCCTGCAGGTCTCCATCTCCAACGCCTTTGCCGAGCTGGATGGGGACTGGCGGGTGAAGTTTCTCTTTGTGTGCGTGCCCAGCTCTTCCTCTCCCCAATCAGGCACTCACTCCATGTCTCCCTCTCTGGATCTGGGCAGGATTTTTCTTCTCTCCCTCTCCCTTGTGTTTTGTGTAGCTATCACTTTGCTCCCTCAGATATGATGGATAAAACAGGGTGGGAGGCAGGAAGGAGGCACACGATGGGGGAGCTATACATGGAACCTCAGGTCTCTCTTCCACCGCCCCTACTTGCTCTTGCTCCCCTCTATTTAAAGATTACCTCTCCTAGTTCATGTGCCAGTGAAATTTGTTTCCCATGAGTTTAAAAACTTTCCCAGTCTCCTCTGGATGCACCATACAAGGGGGAGACTGATCTAGACAGATTCATCCTGAAGCAGATTTGAGGTCCCTTCACCAGGCCTTAGTGAAATATTGAGAAATATCCCTTTCTCATCCCCCTCTCCCTTCAGCCGGGACCACGGCTCCTTTGACCTGAAGGTGGAAAATGTCTACATCAAAATCAGCCTGAGGCTGGGCAGTGACGCCACTGGGAAGCCCACCATCAGCACCTCGGACTGCAGCACCCGCATCTCCAAAGTCCGGGTGCTCTTTTCGGGCAAGTTTGGGTATGTAACTTCACTGGAAGGTCTGGAAACACTCTGTGTTAGCCCACCTGCCATGGGAATGTGGCTCTGCCATTGGAATGTGGCCCTGGTGTGAGGAGTACGTTGTTGGCAAATCTGAGGTTGCCTGGTCTTAAATCTGGCCTGAGTTTCTCCTGCTGTGGCTGCACATTTCAGGGGGTGGGTGTGATTAAGGCAGACACAAGACTTCTGTGTTTTACCAGCAAGCCTGTTTGCAAATGTAAACCCTGGGGCAAAGCCAGATGCCAAATTGGTGTGGGAATGATGTTCCCAGGGTCTTTCATCTCTAGGGTCTCCCTTTCCTGGGCACACACTTCTGCAATATGGATCTGAGCTAGACAGGGCTTCTCTCTGTGTTTCTCTGCAGGTGGCTTTACAACCTCTTCCACAGTGTCATTGAGTCCAGGTTCCGAAAGATTTTGGAGGACAAGGTATGTGAACAATGGAGGGCAGGGCTCCAGGGTTTTCTGGTGGTCTTTAGCACTCACTTGTAGGTGGAGTGCTGGAAGGATCAGATGTAGGGGTGTAACTACAGCCAGAGCACACGACTGTGCTGCCAACTCAGTAAAAATAAAAGGAATGGGCATTGCAGGCTCTATAGCATAGTGTGACTCAGGCTGAATTTGAAACCTGGAGCCTTTGCCAAAGCCCAGCATAATTGGTTCCTAATTAACAAAGACTTTTCTTTCCATGTGGTCAGTTAATTAGAGCTTACGTCTCAGCCAAACTCACTGTAACCTGATCAGAGCCGTCCTTTAACCAGCCATGCTCTGGAGGGCTTTGGGGAGCACTGGGGGGACTCTCATTCCTGGATTTCAGACATTTGCTGTTTTGTTTTACTGAGGGGGGTCAGGGAGCTCTGGTACTGCTGCCTGGTACGCTCACTGACATGCAGGAGACCTGCAACAAGACATGGAAACAAGCTGTTAGCAATAATTACTACAAGGATAACTGGCATGAGTTACAGCCTCTCTGGATGTGAACCTTGCTCGGGAAGGAGGCAGATGGAGATCAGGCAAATCCCGCTCCTGCAGAAGATCCCATCCTGCCCAGGCACTATTCCCAATTCCATGCAACACCTTTCCCAAGGCCCCTGGGGTCTGTGGCAGCAGATGGTCTGCCAGCAGAGCAGCCCCAGGCCTCAGAGGCCTTTTCTGTTGTTTTGTCCCCTGGAGGGAGGGCAGCTCTGGGATTGCAAAGGGACCCCACTGCCCTCTGCTCTTCCTCCAAGCACCCTCTGCCCCGCACACGTCCCTCATTGACTTTGTGGAGTGATGGTGTGAGGGGCAATGGGCAGGAGAGGGCTGGGGCAGGGAGAGAGCTGCACCTGGGCACAGCTGGGCCACAGCCCAGCCCAGGCAGCCTGTGTCTGCCTCCTGCTCTTGCTGCAATGCTTGGGCAGTCCTTGTTCCCCCAGTCCCGGGACTCCAGTCACAGGGAGATCCCAGTCACAGGGAGATCCCAGTCACAGGGAGATCCCAGTCACAGGGAAATCCAGGCCACAGGGAAATCTGGGTCATGGGGAAATCCCAGTCACTGGGACCAGGGCTGCCTTTGCCTGCCTGCAGCAACACCCTCACAGGCAGCGATGGGGCCTTTCCAGCACAGACAGAAAAATATCCCTGGGCACAGGGAAGAGCTGCAACCTGCTGCCACTAAGGCCATGCCCAAGGCTCTGTCCTGTCCTCCTCCTCATCTCTGTCAGTGTGGTCACTGCCCCTCTGCAGCGCTGCATCTCACCATCAGCTCTGTGGGCTGCATGCCCAGTCAGACAGATGACGGACAGATCCTGCCCGTGGTTGCTGTGACATTACAGGGAAAACACTGAAAGGAGCTTGTGCAGATTTCCTCAGCCATCTGCAGGACTGTGCCCCGCAGTAAATTTCCCAGGCTAGTGGTGCGCCTGCAATAAAATCCCCACTAATTTTAGGACTTCACTAGTGGATGGCAGAGGCAGAGGGATGCACTGCCCTGGCACACAGAGCTGTAGGAGCTCAGCAAAGCTCAGCTTCATGCAGTCAGTGCTCCTGCCCCTGCAGGGTGGGTTAACGCTTTCAGTAGCTCTGCTTCGGCCAAATCCTGGCTGCTCAGCACAGTTCATTCCTGCATGGGCCACATGAGATTCCTTCCAAGGGCCTCCCCAGAGCTGAACTGTGCCGAGGAGAAACTGCTGCAAGCAGATGCTTGTAGGTATAAACTCTGCTTGTGTCTTGGACACTTCATGTGCTGCCTGATGAATGGAGACAATCATCACTGTGTGCTCTTTTATTTAAGCAGGCTTTGTCACAGAACAGGGAGCGTGGCCGAGGCTCCAAGCAGGGGCTGTGACCTGGCTGCCCCTGCTCAGCTCTGTGGCCTTTCTGTCCCACAGGTCTGTGACATTGTGGATAACTCTGTGCACAATGAGCTCCAGACGTACGTCCAGACCCTGCCAGGTACTGAGGGGCTGCGAGTGGGTTTAGGAGCAGTTCTTCCTGGCTTTTCCCAGCTGTGAGGAATGTTTTACCTTGTGTCCACTCCCCATCTCCTGGTATTCCGGCACCCAAGCTGGGAGCTGGGGAGCACCTTCTCAGCAGAGACAAATCACTGTGTGCCCTGTCTGACTGCAGAGATCCCTCCAGGATCTGTGCCCCAGGACTGGTGGGGGCTCGAGCTGCTTTAGCTGGGGGACCCAGGCCATTCCTCAGGTCCAAGAGTTGGTTTGCATGGCTGAGAAACATCCAGGGGAAAACTGGGTTTTTCTCTTCTAAACAGAAGCAAGCACACATGCAGCTGGTACTGAACTGATGCACCAAGAAGCCCAGGCATGGCACTGCCTTGGATGCCAGCAGAGGCCATCTGCTCCCAGCTTTCCCGACCATCTCCCTCTCACTCACCTCTCTTCCCTGTGTTCACAGTCACAGCCAGGATAAATGCCAAGACTGGGATTGATTACTCCTTGGTGGCACCCCCAAGAGCTACCGCCCAGTCCCTGGATGCAGACCTGAAGGTGAGAGGCTGCTCTGGGGACACTTGAATTGGCCGATGCCATTGCCACAGGCAGGTGGGAACCAAGGTTTTGGTACCTGCTGCAAAGCTGTTTGCCAGCCTGAGTCAGCAGGTGAACCCTGCCACTATTTGCACCCCTTCTCCACATCTCCCTCCTCCCAGGGTGAATTCTACTCCCTGGCCCACCGCTCCACCGTCCCTTTCTCTCCGCTGCCGCTGGCCTTCCCCTCGGATCACGACCGCATGGTTTACTTTGGAGCCTCCAGCTACTTCTTCAACACAGCTGGCATCGCCTACCATGAGGCTGGGGCACTGGTCTTCGAAATCACAGAGGACATGGTGAGTGGCATGACTGGGACAGGGCTGGCCCTGTGCCCCTAGAGGGGGTTCCATTTGCTGAGGAGCCCCGGGAGCAGCCAGCAGTCTTGGAGAAGCCCCAGTGAGAGAGCTGTGGGCTGTGGGATGGGGCTGGGCTGTCAGACACGGGGGTGTGTGGAGATGGGAGGGCTCATCATGGCCTCCTCTGTGCCACATTGCCCCAGTGTGACAGTCCTCTCCCTGCAGATCCCAAAGGATACTGGATTCAGATTGGAAACCTCCACCTTCTCAGCCTTCATTCCCAAGGTGAGCAGTCTGGCCCTGCCTGCCCAGAGCTCTCGCACACACAGGCTTTGCTCTGTGCCAGGTGTTCTCCTGCAGGAGCGGGGGTTTGTGTGGCTGTTCCCATCCTCTCCCTACTCCCATACAGCTGGAGGAGATGTACCCAAACATGCCAATGAAGTTCAGGCTGTCTGCTCCCACTGCTCCATTCCTGACTATTGGACCAGGAGGAATCTCGCTCAAGCCCATTGTGGATGCCCAGGCTTATGCCATCCTTCCTGATGCCAGTCTGGCTCCTCTCTTCCTCCTCAGCCTGGTGAGTTCAGGCACAGCCTGTGGTGGTGGGGCAAAGAAGGGAGTTTGAGCTGTGCCCAGTCTTGTTGCCCAGATCCTGCCAGGGGAGGTGCCGGGTGCTGTCTGGGCACAGTGGGGGTGTCCCCAGGAGAACAATTCCTGAGCTGACACATGCCAGGTATAATGCTGGGTGCAAACACGCCCCTGGATGGGCAGTGGTCCTGCTGTGTTTCAGCTGGTCACAGCCATTCCCCCGGGTGTCTGGTTTGGGGTGAGGTGGGGTGAGCACTGCCAGAGCTCTGTGCTCTCTCCCAGACAGGGAACGTGTCCGCTGTCATCAACGTGAGATCCGGCCGCATAGTTGGGAGCCTGGATGTGGGCAGGTACAGAGGGGAGCAGCCACTCACTGGCCAGGGGGTGGCTGGGGGTGTTTCTGTTCTGGGTGCCCAGGGACCGAGATGGGGTGGGAAGGTCCCAGGGATGGGGGCTTGGTGAGGAGGGCATGAGCTGGGGCTGGAGGGAGAGGGATCTGCATGGCCATCGATGGATGGAATTGCTCCCTTTGTTGGGCCATCCTCCAAAGCACCACTTCTGTCCCTGCACAGGATCAGGCTCTCTGTGAAGGATTCTGCTGTTGGCACTTTCGAGGTAAGCTCTCCTTGACCATGACCAGAGCCCCCAGCACGGAGCTGGGAGCCTTCTGGGGGACAGGACCAGGGCTCATTCCCCCCTGCCTCCCACCATGGGACCTGAGGGTGCACCCAGGACCCCACACTGACCCTGCAGCCACGTCCTGCCTCAACCTGCAAGGCTGGGAAAGGATGTGGAGCCAGATTCTTTGCAGCTCTCACCCCAACATTTCCTACCCTGCCAGTGTGGCCAGACAAAGCTGCTGGTCTCTGGCAAAGCATGTGCTCATCCCAGCTCCTCGTCTCTTTTTCATTTGCTAATTACCCTCCAGTGCCTGCACATCTCCTGTGCTGCAGGCTAAAGCTTTTCCTCCCCCTCTCACCCCTCCCCAGGTGCGAACGATGCAGTCCCTCATGAACATCTTGACTTCCAGTACTCTGCTCCCACGACTTAATGGTGAGAACCTGCTGGGGAGAATGGGGGTGCTGGAGCACCCTCCACTCAGGTTGCTCCATCCAAGTGGTCCCAGCTCGCTAATTAAATCCTCATTGCCGAGGCTGATCCAGGGGAAAAGTGCGTGCAGGAGGCGGCAGTGAAGCAGTGGGAGCCTCTCGCTGCTCTTACAGGCTCCCAGCAGCAAACGCAATGGAAAAAATGAGCCCTGTGCATATCCTAATGCTTTCCAGACCCTCTCCCCGAATCCCTGCTTCTGCTGCCTTGCCAGCAGCTCAGACCAGAGTGGGGCTGGTGGCTGGAGGGGCAGAGGGGGGTGTCATGGCACAAAAAACAGCCCTTCTGTGGAGCTTGGGAGGAGTTTTCTCTGCCTGCCCCAGGAACAGTGGAGGAGAGGAAAGGGCTGGGGGAAGGAGGTGGCCACCTTCTCTGTGTGCTCTGTGCTCCCTTGACTCTTCTTCCCATCCCACTGCAAACACATGTGTTGTCTTTTCCAGCCCAGTTAGATGAGGGTTTCCCTCTGCCGCTTCTGGACAGGATTCAGCTCTCCAATATCCTTGTGAGGTTCCACCAGGTGAGTGAGGGGGAGCAGCTGGTCCCAGCTGGAGCCCATCCTGCTGCCCCCAAACCCCTGCTTACCAGCACAGCCTCGAAATCCAGTTCCCCCAGCTGCGCTAGGAAGTGATGGATGGAAGGGTGGTCTCGGCTGAGGGCCATCCCAATGGCCCAGCAGCAAACCAGTGCCCTGCTTTTCCTGTCTGCATGGTGGGAGTCTGGGATGGCACCACATCGTTCTCCAGTTCTTAAACCTGGGGTCTGAATTTCCCCCAACTGTTTTTATAGCAGTATCAGCCCCAAATCCCCACTCTCCCCAAACGGCAATGCCTGGATGGATGCTGTGATGCCTGGTAGGATGCAGCACCTGCCTGCCCTGGTGGAAGGAGCTGTGCCAGGTCCTGGGGAGCAGAGAGAACCCCTGTGGTGAGGTGGCCTTGGGGAAGCCCCAAAGCAGGGTCACCATGGGGATGCCAAATAGCTGTGATGAGGTGTGAAATGTCTCCAGAGCCTGCCAGGGTGAAAAATAGGCAGAGGGGTTGGCAGAGCCACATGTGCCAATCCATTCTCCTTTGAGAGGAGAAATGCTGGTGCTGGGTATGTGGTAGGGGAATGCAGCTGCCAGGGCTGGTGGCAGCCCAGGACTTTCTGTCTTTCTCCCAGAATTTCCTGCTGCTCGGAGCAGATGTTCACTTCCAGCCGCAGGGATGAAGATAAGGTGATGAGAGCTCTCCAGCTCTGCAAATGCTCCATTCACCCCTTCCCCCTTCCTTGCCCCTGATCCCACCACTAGAGCCAAAGACCACTGGTCCTGCTGGTGTCCTGCACTGCTGCCTTGGCCCGGATCCTCCACTGCCTGGCTGGGGCCTCAGCTGGTGCTACCACGAGCTGTGGGTCCCCTGCCCTGAGCCACCCCCTCCCTCCCTCCCTCTGAGCAGCAATAAAGGTGCTGGTGCTTGGGCTGTGGTATTGGTGTCACTGTCTGCACTTCAGACCACACAGAGCCAGATGGGAGCTGGATTGGGACTGCCTGGTTTGGCTGTTTCCATGGCTGTGGCTGTGCCGAGGCACCATGGGACACCTGTGTCCTGCTGTCCCCTTTACTCCAGGCTTGGGGCAGAGTGGCTGGAAAGAGCACAGGGGAAAAGGCCCTGGGGGTGCTGGTCAACAGCAGCTGAACATGAGCCCCAGGTGGCCGAGAAGGTCACGGGCATCCTGGGCTGTATCAGCCTGGCCTGTAACCAGTGGGGCACCAGACCAGGGACGGGATTGTCCCCCTGGCATGGGGGAGGCCCGCACCTCAACTCCTTTGTCCAGTTCTGGGTCCCTCACTTCAAGATGGATGTGGAGGTGCTGGAGCGTGTCCAGAGAAGGGCAAGGGAACCGGGGAAGAAGAAGGAGCACCAGGAGCCTCTGAGGGAGCTGGCGGGGCTCAGCCTGGAGGAAAGGAGTCTCAGGGGGGACCTTCTCACTCCCACAGCTCCCCAACAGGAGGGTGCAGCCAGGTGGGGGTCAGGCTCTGCTCCCAGACAGCAAGCAACAGCACAGGCGGACATGCTGCACCAGGGGACTTTCAGGTTGGATATTGGGAAGAATTCCTTCACAGAAAGGGTAATTAGACCTTGGAATGGGCTGCCCAGGGAGGCGGTGGAGTCACCGTCCCTGGGGGTGTTTAAGGAAAGACTGGACGTGGCACTCAGTGCCCTGGTCTAGTTGACATGCTGCTGTTGGGTCACAGCTTGAACTCGATGATCTCACAAGTCTTTTACAGCCCAATTCATTCTGGGATTTTGTGATTCCCGCGGCGGCGCCGCCCAGCAGCGGGGCGGGCCCGGAACGGCGGCGGGGCGGAACGCGGCGCCGAGGGGCGGAGGCGGCG